>NNCF01129968.1:758567-827784 GCA_002313205.1 Laupala kohalensis
TGAATCAATACTTTAATTATTTACTATCACGATTATATATATTTATTATCACGAATATTAGCATTAGATAACATTATCAGCTTCAGGTAAAATGCACCATGCATTTCAAGTAATTAACCCAAATTAAGTACATCTATTTTTTTCTTTATATAATGAAATACGTAGATTAAAATAATTAATTATTTATTGACATTCTGGTTTGGTATCGTTAGACTTCCAATCCCTGAAAATTATTTTTCAAACCGATAATATTTCATTTTATTCAATAATTAAACACCATTTGGTAAGTAATAAATTTCTTAAGTCACTTTATTCATCAATATATTGTTAAAATATTTCTCTGGAGAGGTAAGCCAATAAAATTGAAAATTCAAACGTTACTTAGAAGCAGCTTCAAATTTTGTATTTCATCAACAGCTACCAGTACTAATTAACACATAAATGTGTATCAATGAGACATCGCCATGTATGAGCGTAATCTAAACTTCAAACTATGTGGAGAACGTAGATACATTCGTTGATCCGCGCTATTGGCTTACATGAAAGACATAATGTGCGAGAGAACTAAAGTGGGACTAAAGTATCCTGTAATAATTGGGCCCTTCGCTCGCCCAGAAGGGCACCCGTGCATGCTGTGTGAATCGCCCCGTGTTACTCGATTGTTTGTTGCACAATGAAGAGGCGCCTACATGCGTGAAGCGCTTACGCTAGAAGAAAGGGATTTACGCTCAGGGATTTAATCACATTTTTCTCGTGCTGTAAAATTTGCATATATATAATGGAGATAATGTTTACATGAATTCTATTACGTTGAAATATTTTCTGAATCAGTATCGACGAAGCAATACGTATTTTGAATATTCGTCACATACATTCGTGTATTTATCCTCTTTTCACGATCATTTGAAAAACTTAACACAAACCATTTTTTATAAATGTTAAAAAAATTGACTCAGGTATTATTTCATTACGTACGCCGCAACATAGTGAATAATAAGGATTCATTAACTGGTGAAATAAGACAACAATATAATCAGAAAATTATATTGTTGGAATTTGCTGCTTCTCTCAAATATTGCCACGTTTTTATTAGACGTTACATTTGTCATAATAGAATCACTACATCTCTCAGAAATCACGAACTAACTCATTCGTAATGGCCGATTCTGTATCCCAAAATGTAAGAATTGTGTCGAACCTTCCAACTTATAGAGCTTTTCAAAATCAATGTCCCCTATCAATATTCCGAACAACATATCAACGTCCTTCGCGTAAAAGGTACTCAAGAAATCATTCACCATTTCACGCTCTACGAAAGCTCCCTCTCTCAAGAAGGAAGTGCTGCTCAAGACTTCCTTCCCCTCTTATTCTACGCACTCCATCTCCCTCTCTCTCTCCCTCTCTCCTTACCCTCCTAACCTCTCCCCTCAACCCATAGTGAGACGGGTCGCGGAAGGCGAGCGAGCGCGCGCGTCGCTACACGTGAAGGGTCTTGGGAGCTGTTTACTCCAGCGGAGGCAACCTCTGCTCCACCCTCCCACAGTCTGCACCCAACGCTCCTCCGCACTCTTCTTCACTCTTGAGGCCTCTATCCGAGGCCCTTCTATGCCCTCTGGGGGCCCTCCAAGGCGTGATTTGCACTCGGAATTTCCGCCCGAGTCCTTCCTTGGGGCTGTGAGCAAACACTCCTTTTCTGTTCCCGCTCCCGTGCGGGCGCTGCGCCGCCGCTCACCTCCTCACCGATTCAATCCCCGTGTCCCAAACCCTGCTCCCCTCCCTCGACCCCTTGCGTCTAGTCCCGATCGCAAACTGGAGACCTTGGAACACGGTTTCCGCATTTGAGACACGCCGCGAGCGAGCTCTGTCGCGGATCTCGCGGCGTTTGTCCTCGACGTCACCAGAGGGACCTCGTCTACACTTGAGCGATCACGGGGACAAACGCCGTTTGACGCCTTGAAGGAAACGTGGAATGCAACCCGCGAAACGTAAGTGTATTGCGGTTCACAAGGGAGTCCTGGAGCGGAGAATCGGACTGAGACCGAGCAGAAAAAGCACTTTTCCGAGGACAATGTAGTGTTTTTTATTCGAACTTAATTATGAATCAAATCCTCGCAACCGGAGTTAACTTTCAATTTTACGTTTGTTTTTAGTACATACGATAACAATCACAGTGATTAAATTAATACAATGCGTATGACATAATTCAAGGTACTCGTATAATACACAGCTTTAATGATATAAAATCTTTTAACTTAATTACTTTACTATTTTGTGTACTAATTGTTCCTCTATGCAACGTAAAGATATTAGAATATTTTCTCATTTCCATTTTCAAAACTGCATAATTGGAAATCTGCCAACTCAATTGCAAAAATGTCCCAAAAATTCAGTTCTATAAACATATAAAAATGTACGCACAATTTTACAGACACCACACTCTATCTCTACTTTGTTCGTTTACAAAAGTTGCATAAATATATAACCATATTTGATAGAAAATAAAATAAAAAGTAGAAAGTAATTTACGTCAGCTGATTACTAGGTTGTTGGCGAGCCCTAAAGCCTCAATAATAATAATAACATTAATAATAATAATAACAATAAACAACAGGAAATACATCATAGGTGAGGAAAGTCTGTCTTATTTATTCTGTCGGATAAGTACTTATTTTGTCGGATACAATTATTACTTATTCTGTCGGATAAGTACAGAAAGTGTATCTATACCAATGAAGCTACTGACGACATGTAAGACGGTGTCTCAGCGTAAGCCCCGAAAGACTACTTGGAGACACAATATGGAGGCTGCTACAGTACACAAGAAACTTGCGTTTCCTCACAATGGCCTCAACGAAGTGAATCCAGTGCACATGTAAAGACCTAAAGCAGTAATTGAGAATGAAAAATCAAGTTGTACTGGGTTAGAGAAGTAGTAACGGATCGGACCTTTCCTTTCAACATGCTAGAATAGTACTAATAAAGAAATGGAGTATAGAAAACTTTATAAGTGATATTCATGTCCCATTAAGCATCAACATGTCAAAGAAACATGAGGAGAAGGTGACATAATATTTAGAACGCAGAGATACGAGAGATATGGAATCAAAAACAAGACACCGTTATTCCACTTGTTATCTTTATTACTGGAGTCATCCCCAAGAAACTCTACGAAGGGCTTAGGTTGTTGGGACTGCATCCAAGAACGTACAAAGAGAGGCAGAAATATGTGGTGCTAGGCACGAACTCAATAGCTCGGAAATTTTTAAACAGTTCTATTAGTCATACATAATGCCTTGGTAATATATTCACATTACGTATTATTTAAACAGTGAAAACTGAGGTTCATTGAAATAATAATAATAATAATAATTATAGAAACTAGATTTGAGGTACAAAGATTGTCCACTCAAAATTAAAGATGAATAATTTTCATTAAACATATTCAATATTAGATAAATATCATGAGGAACTTTCAAAATGAGCAAATAATAAATTACCTCTAACAAAAGTTTTGACACATGTGAGTGTTTACTTGTAAAATTTGATTGGATCAAGTTTCGTTGCAATGAGTAAAATTTTTAGAAAATGTCATAACTAAATTCACTGTAATTTGTGAAGCAGAAAATTATGTAAGATTCGTTTTTAATTATCGTATTCGGTTTACACATGTACATAAACGCATCAAGTCTCAGCAGATAGAAGAACCATCGTTTCGCTCATCATCAGTGTCTTTGTGAGAGACAAACATAACCTAACTTGACTGACTGCCGCACTCAATAGAGCACATGTCAAAACTTTCGTAGTGATGTGAACAAACAGACAAGCTGGTCTGTGCAGCTGCGTGTAATTTGCTCCTCCAATTGTAACGTGGTAAAATTCTGAGTATGAGTTCGTTAAATTTTTGCCAAATTGAATGAGGAAAATATAGTGTAACCCATACTTTACATTCTTTATATTTAAAAGTGGTTTGTAGCTCACACAGAATTTATCTAGAAAAGATTATGAAGTTTCCAAAAGTACTCTGATTGCGATTCAAACATAATGGATTCAAATGAAAAGTTTTTGTTTTAATTATATCATTCCGCATAACATGTTTTGAATTAGCAAGAAGAATCGTTTTAACAAAACTCGAGCAGTAAATTCAATTATTAATCCATTAAAATACTTAATTTTCTCACTCACCGAACATTCCGTTGATATTTTTGATGCAGCAATTGGAATTACCAATTGCAGAGATATCGAGGAAACACTCTATGTTTTAAAATTTACATTGCATGTGAATTGTTGAGGTAATATTATAAATAGAATAAATTTCAATTGCATTTGTCTCAAAGCGACATATTTTAGTGTAAATGTACTTTTATCTTGCCAACCACGGAACAGAATTTAAAATACAGGGGAATTTTTGGGAACTAGAATATTTGAAATACAAACATTTAAAATGTCACTAAAGTACCACATTTGATCACTAAAATACTTATAAAGTTAATATGTGAATAATTAATTTTTCCCTTAACTGAATTCTAATTTTCATAATTCTTGTTCATAAAATTTAATTGAGTGCTTTGGTCTTTTAAAATATTGCAAAAATATCTTCATAAATTATTAAAAGAAACTGTACGTAAATAAATACTTGTAGCAAAAAATAAACGAATTATAGTCTTCAAATATGTTATGAAAGTTAAAAGAATTTTGTATATGATACTGTGATTAATGAAACAGAGATATGAATGAATTAAACATTTTTCAATAACAACTCCCGTACAACTAAATGGTACGTACCTGCGCTCAAAATCATTCAACATGATAATTAACCTGTCAGGAAAAATATTCTATTATTAGAACAAATCCCCTGCACTCCATTTTCAGTTCGGAAAATAAAGAGCTCTTCATTCATAAGATATGAAACAAAACAGATTGTTCATAAAGAGCCCTGAAAGGAACCTCGGCTACTAAGAAACGACGAGAGTGCGATCTCCGTCGCGGCGACAAGCGACAGGTTCCCCCCCCCACACAGGGGGAATGTGAGCGGAGGCGTCAGTGCTTTCTTTTTTTTTTCAAGCGACAACAATGGCAGTGGCTCCAGTGGACGGGATTAGTTTGCGGTATCTGCTTGCGCTTTGTGTAGTCGAACCACCTCTCGGGCGGCACACCCAGGAGGAGGGGCAAGAACGGAACTAGGCCGAAACCGGAGGTGACAAAACCAGACAGAAGACGCGATACGATAGGATGGAAAGAGGGGAAGGGGAGATTGACGAGGACAGGGATTGATGGAATTGTGGAAGATATAAACGTAACAATATCTTTAAGAGATTGTTCAGTAGTGAAGACTTGAGAAGGAAAGAAATGAGGAATAAAAAGATGCATATACAAAATCGGCGTGGTCAACACCGAGATCGACATTTTCTCCTTCTGGAACTCAAATTACATCACAGTTACTTGTTAGGTTATTTGTACAGTATGTTTACTATATAAGAACGATATAATATACAGGAACATGGGTAACATTGTTGCGAATATATTACATTCTCTACCGCATCTCCAGAGAAAGGAAACATGTTTCATAATTTTCATAATTGAACAACATGTATGTCGCTGTGTATACAACAACATTCCACCGTGAAATTTGAATCAAGTATCCAATATGACGTTGGAGGCGGGGTAAGAGACGTTACGACATCGACACTCAAAATTACACTGATGATAATAATAAAAATTATTGTCAAAAAAGGCAGTTACAATCTGACTGTGACCACGTGAGGACAACAAACTAATTTACTCTCCGGAAACTAGCAAGGGATCATCCCATCAATTCCGATCAAGGGCCCTAAGGCAGAAAATACCGACACAAAATATTTGGATAGCAAAGAGTACGGGAAGAGATTGAGAAGAAATGGGAATTAAGTAAACGTTTAAAAAACATAAAGGTTAATAGGGAAATGCTTTAGAAAAAAAGAGTAGATGGGTTAAAATAATTAAGTGAAGATTTATGGGAGTGAACTAATATAGAGATGAACCCAATAGAAATGCAAAGCATATATTTCAAATTTTAAATGCAATATTGGTGACTATTCTAACACTCATAAATATTTTGGAGCCCTCATAAGACTTACACAATTTTTCAGCTGGTACGTAGGTGATTCATACACTAATACGTATATAGCAAAAATATTAAGTATAAAATAGTAATATTAATAGGGTTGTTTAATTAAACTTTAAATTTATTGTTAAAGAAATCCGCAGAAATTGTTTTTTTCAAATATAATTCAAGAATATTCAGTACAATTGTGTTCACGAATATTCAATAAAACGTTCTCTAAATATTTACTCCAAACATCGGTTATCAGAATAAAATAAAATATACCCCTGTATACATAACACGAAATTTACTCTCGTATTCAATTCATCTGTAAGCAATAGATGCAGTGAATTTGCACCCACCTTACCTCGTTCCCGACTAGGCCCATCTGATTTTTTATTATAGACCCCTTACTTTCAACTGCTGTAGAAGGCACACAAAAATCATAGACAAAAATAATTAACACCATAAAATTTGTCACGTTCTTGTGTATATACTTATATAAACAAAATAGTTCTAAGAATTAACAATACTTTTAAAATAGCAGAAATGTTTCAAAATACGCGAAATTTTTATCGCTTTTCCCGAAACGTCGAATTTTACTATTTTTTATAAAATAAAGTAAAATTGTCAAAAACAATTCATATTCGGTAAATGTTAATTATTATGTTTGTGACAACATTTGAAAATTTCAAGCTTCTTCTTGCAAAATATAACGAGTCATTTACATTTTTCGAAAACATTGCTAAAACGACTATGCATGTTTTTAAGGAATAAAATTTATACTGTCGCCCTCAGGAAAATGCCGTAATCACATCAATGAATTTAAACGTATAAAACTTAGTATATAACCGCAAATAAGTGATAAACGGAATTATGTTTTCATTTGGCGGCCAGCGGTGCCTCAGCGGCGAAGTACGNTACCTATTGCGCGAAGGATTTAAGGACTTCAGGTCATAGATAACTTTTTCGTACTTCGCCGCTGAGGCACCGCTGGCCGCCAAATGAAAACATAATTCCGTTTATCACTTATTTGCGGTTATATACTAAGTTTTATACGTTTAAATTCATTGATGTGATTACGGCATTTTCCTGAGGGCGACAGTATAAATTTTATTCCTTAAAAACATGCATAGTCGTTTTAGCAATGTTTTCGAAAAATGTAAATGACTCGTTATATTTTGCAAGAAGAAGCTTGAAATTTTCAAATGTTGTCACAAACATAATAATTAACATTTACCGAATATGAATTGTTTTTGACAATTTTACTTTATTTTATAAAAAATAGTAAAATTCGACGTTTCGGGAAAAGCGATAAAAATTTCGCGTATTTTGAAACATTTCTGCTATTTTAAAAGTATTGTTAATTCTTAGAACTATTTTGTTTATATAAGTATATACATAAGAACGTGACAAATTTTATGGTGTTAATTATTTTTGTCTATGATTTTTGTGTGCCTTATACATCAGTTCTAAGTGAGAATTCTATAACAAAAAATCCGATTTTAAATACCCCCTTACCAATGTGTCTTGCTCTCTAAACGAAGCACATTTGTTTACATCTCGACAACACCCGAAATGAAAAGGTACTTGTAAAGCTAATAAATCAATAAATAGTCGTTTTCCAATAGTTCTATACATTTAATACTTCGAGCATACATTGTCATTACAATATCCAATTTACTGACAGCTGAGCGTTGAGAATGGAGTGTAAATTTGGTGGAGAGGGAGATCAATGAAACGCTATACAGACGAGGGAAAGTGCGAAGAGAGCAGTAAGTAAGTTAGTGCGCTGCATCTTGTTCTTCATTTCCGGACTTATCTTCCTCTTCCTGGTCTTGAGCCGTCACAAGTCTTCTGAGTTTCCTTTTTCAAAAAGAACATCTTGCCTTCAGTTTGAGTTTCTACTTAATGTAAGAAAGGAATTTTCAATTATTGTTCTTTTTACGTATTATTGAGTAAGTGTAATATAATACTCGCAGTAAATGAATTAAATAAACTAATAGTCCAAAACAATTACCAATTGTGTATGGCCATGTAGAGGTCAATAAACTTATTTTTTTCTCCGCAATCAAGCACGAGATTAAGCGATCAATTCCGATCAAGAACCCTATAAAAGGGGAATTTAGAATTTCTAGGCCCCAAGACTAAATCGTGATATGCATTCCACTCTAAAATAAGATATAAAATAAATAGTAAATAAATGAAAGTTTTTGTCGCGGGGGAAAATACTACAATAGTTATACATATTTCCTCAATGTGCGTCATTTTTGCAACAAAAATTTTTCTTAAGAAAATATTTCCTGTTCATTTTCTTTTTTCTTCGAAGGGTTAACCATCTCAATATGAGTAAGATCCCAATATGATAATGTCCACCAAAACTTCAATGATACAACACATACTGGTATGTGAGAACGTAGTTTGTTACATTAATTGTATCATGTTTGCTGAAAAGTAAAAGAAAGTCATTTAACCGATACATGAAGATCAAATATACACATTTTCTCAAATGCAAAATCATAACAGAAATATAACTGAGTATATTTGTAAGTTGTTTGGAGTTCTACGTTGCACAAGGGATACGCAACAAAACATTGCCAAACAAAAGAGATATGTTATGGAAGCGAAGCTTATTCGTGAAATACTAACACATCAAAACGAATAATTATAAATGTAATCCAGCACACTGTCGAGTACTTCTTTCAACTCGGTAAAACACATTTCCTCTTTCTTTACGAACTCACGCATCATACTTCTTCTACTCCATCCGCGTCAACTTCACAGACGCCGCAACAAAGAGCTTCACTGAAATCCAAGTCATTCCTCAGAAATCCAAGGTTGACGCTTGACTTGGCGTTCTGGTGATGTGCACGCTTCAACGCGAGAGAGACATCCTTACGCGGTATACCTTCCGTATTTGTCATAGAAGTTCTCACAGCCGTCGTTCTGTCATCCGGAGGCGAGAAGCTTTGGGGACTCGATATTTCTCGTGAAGCCGTCTCAAAAATTGTGTTACGATGCTGAATAGAAGAAGAACGTTATGTAGCTGAGTTATGCTATGGTTGGCAGAGTACGGAAGAAAAATACACATTTGATATATGTTATCAGATGGAATATTCTCTCACAAATAATTATAATTGTTCCAAGTTTGGTTCAAATGGTTTTCATAGTTTAAGGTGAGATGTGATTCACACATATAAAATCCATACTAATATATAAATGTGTAACGCGAAAGTAAGTCTGTCTGTTGGCTACCTTATCACAACTAAACCACTGAACCGATCGTGAGGAAATTTGATAAGGAGAGTGTTTAGATGTCCAGGATTAACATAAGCTACCTTTTATTTCAAAAAAAAGTGCGATAAGAAATATAGAAATTGTGTTTGACGATAAATGTCAATAAAATTGGGAAAGAAGAGTGTTATATTTGCTTACACTGCCTAAACGGTTAGAAATAAGTGACAACAATGAATGACGATACTGTTTGCTTTAAAGAGTTCAAAATAAAAGTCCGCGACAACGTATGCCAATCTACAAAAATTAACCTGAATTACCCATAAAACATTATTAAAAATTGAATTGTTAAAACACATCAATTTAAGAGAGTAATTTAAGAAGGAAAATATCAATTATCCTCCAATTTAATGGATTATTTATGTTGTGAATTTAACAAAGATAAAAACGTGTATGTATCGTAACATTTCAATGAATAGTTTAGATTTTACAAGAATTATAACGAAATGGAGCATCCGCGTCATGACTTGGAAGTGAAAATTTGACCGGCGCGGTTCCCACGGGACGGTATTGTGTACACAGTGAATTTCTATTATTATGAATTTGAAAAATTAGGATGCTGTACATGTTTCCAAAAACCGGTAAATAAATGTATTTTTATCTTACACTATAGATAGATTTTATTTTTTCCTGAGTAAAAGAAGATTAATCTAAGAAAACTCCCGAGCAACACCGGGTAATCAGCTAGTACATATACAAAATTAATTATATTTAAATTAAGATATACTATACTCTATGACTGTCCTGAAAAATTATCTGTATATCAACATAAATCTAGTGTCATTACAATCAAGGAATTTTAGAAAATATTAAAGCATTCTTTTTATTTCTGTCCTAAAATTAAAAATATATAAAATAAAAGTACATAAAATTATTCCGGGTTTTTGGATAACAATATTGCAGATTCTTCACCAACGTTGTTAATGAAAAAAGAATACGTGCCCTAAAGCACATTAAGATGGTCACTGATATGATTGCTATATTCATGAAAAGATGCTGACGTGAGCATGAAAGCAGTGGGAACCATCGCAAAGGGGCAGCAGGCTACATTACAGATATGGAAGGGGTGAGATTACACAAATCTCGCCAGCAGCAACCACAGCGCAGGACGACAACGGCAGCCTACTCGCTCAGCCGTCAAAATGCGCCTCTAAACGGTGGCGTTTACGCAAAATGCTCTTCCTTTGTCGTCGCCACGAGAGTGGGAGCCGCCTCTCCAGATAGCTCTCGAGTCGCGATGCGCAGGTGTTTCGGCAGCTTTGACAGCGCGAGTGGAGGCAGCGCGACGGTCGCACACAGCAAGTGTTACAGAGATAAGCCGCGCCCGTCAGAGCGTTGTATTATCGCGCGGAATAAGAGAAGGGAAGTTCCGTTTTGAAGTCTCTCAGTAAAAGTGACGTTAAAGTAGGAGAGCTTGGAGATCGAGGCGGAAAAAAGACTGTGGATGAAAAGATACAGTACACAGAACAAAAATACTTCAAAAATTGGTAGAGATCTTTTAAGGAACAAAAATGTTACTGTACTTTGCGCGAAAAAAATGTAAAAAGCAATGAAAGGTGAATTATAAATGTTTAACTAAGAAATAAATCCGATTGTTATCAAAGATGTTCTAAAAACGATTTCATAAGACAAATAAAAAATATTAATAGCTTTCCTACCATTTAAGTCCATAACAAATCAAGGTAAAAAAACTTACAAACTTTTTGGGCGAAAATGCTATAATGATCATCCAAAAAAATCGTAACGTATAATTTATTTATTTATCATAAATAACTTGTTCTCAAGTTTTTGTCATTTGTATTATTTTACAAGTTTCAAATTCAATCGTTGTTTTATACGGATTGAAATGCATAAAATTTAAAACAAACTATGTCGTAAGCAACCATATTCTTACTTAAAGAATCAGAATATCGAATATCACACTATTAAATGAGATAAATTTGGTTGCGAGTCATTGAACCCAAAAACAGCTACAAAGATTTAATAAACTTATTATATTACAGGAGTTAAGGTTTCAATCATTATATGGATTTTTATACTACTGAATTGCTGAAAGTAACATTTACATTTTATTCCAGAGAATAAAATTTAAATGTTACTTCCAGCAATTCAGTTGTATGCTCGCTCATATACAAGAAGGTCTGGAATTTGAAAGAATGCAAAAAATATTTTTTTGAGGAAAATAGAAAATAAGAGAAAAATTTTAAAAAAATATTGATGTGTTGGAATAACATCAACCCTCTTATCATTCAAGTATAGTAACTATATCTCTTACTTCTTTTTGTGTGTAGAGAAATGGAATTAAATATAGAAAATAATGAATTAGTGTAATAACACTGAGACGTAGTGTGCCCCGTTTGTTTATATTGAATACGGTCGCGGAAGAAAACGTTACAAGATTTCATTTTACGCTATTCTTACAACGCTCAAAAAGGTTTATGACTTTACTTTTACAATAACAGAAGAAAGTAAAGTTTTAATTGATACTCCAGCATATTTTGAACTGACATCTTTATGCTTAGGCAGTATATTCTGTGAACTGTTGATACTAAGGAAAGGTTTAAGACAAAACATGTAACCGAATGAAATATGCAAGAATTCTTATTTTGTTACTTAGCACCACTCTACAATTAAAATCTGCACGCGAAAAAGACGGAACGTATTTTTGAACTAATGGTCATATATTCTTATATCTGGAAAATTTTCGAACGTTTTTATTTAATTAAACTATAACGACACGTAAAAAAGAAGTAGTGAGGGAAACGTACACACTCGTTCATTATTAAATTTGAGTCGAAATTCAAATCAATAGAAAGTTGAAGTGCATGATAGATATGCGATAAATAAATCACGAAATAATACAGACAGGAAAGCCAATATACCCGAAAAAAAGTATTGTACTTCGGATAGTCCTTTAAAATAATACAGGTCATAAATTCATTACAACTCATGAAAAGATATACCTATATACAATACGATAGACCGTCGTGTATCGTAAATATAAGAAGATAATTTACGTATTATATCCTTCTTCCTTTATAAATCTATTTAGCCTTGTTCTTCCTTTGAAGAACAGACTAAATAAATTTATAATAAGTAAAAATATAAATAAATTTATTGTCAGAAAACTAGTTACAAACTGCGTATGACCACGTGGAGTACAAACTATTTTCCTCTCCGGAAGCAAGCAAGGGACTATTCCATGGATTCCGATGAAGGACCTTAAGGTAGAGGCGGATTTAACGTAAGATATTCTTTTGTTTCAGGAATACAAAAGACGTATTTGACATAACATTTAATGAAGATAATCTCATGCTTATTGAGGAAATAATGTTTTTAACTCTCATTAAAATTTAATAGAAACGTTGCGATATTAATACATCACAACAACATTATTATTGATACCAACTTCTCAAATTCTTATTTTGAACTTCTTTCGTTTGATTTAAGAAGACTTACAATCGAATATGAGTTATTTAACAAAATTTTGTTTCGTCCTTAGCATATGAAGTTTCGCTGATAAGACGTTTTACTATGCATGTATGCGGTTCCTTCACAAAAACTTTGAAAAAGTTCCATTTCATCGATTACCATCTCCGAGATTCGGTCCCAAAGCAAGCATCTCCTTTTCAATCGCACGATAGCGTGACGCCCGTTTCCCCATCACGCAGCACCGGTGCCAAACTCAAAACTAGACCTTCGGGAGTGCCTGCCTTCTCCCCCGGAAGAATTCCGATGCAAGACACATGAAAGATCCTAAACTTCTCTCCATAAAAAATGCATCGAATTTCCCTTCTTTTCCTTTCAGATCCCTAACTTCCATGTGCTAAACCTTCCCCAAACGGGGCACAGCTTGCCGCCGCAAGCAAAATTCGCCCGACAGCCCGTGTTGGCCAACTTTCAAAATTTCCCCAAGGATTCAAGCGGGCAGTGAGAGACGGTGGAACCACCTTGCTTCTTCGGCTTGTACTCTTCATCGTCCGCTACCTAGACGTTCCGTCACGTGTCTTCTACAGAGCACGGAAGAACGAGGGGAAAGACGAAACAAGAAATGTAGAATAAACTTTTTAAGAAACCAGACTGGGGTTATAAATTATGAACTAGTCCATCGTCTAACGGATATTTTGAGTTATGCAAAATTTGTAATGAATATAACACGATTACGTATTAAAAGAAAGTTTTTTATGTACGTGAGCCATTTTTCTGGAATTCTCGCTTGGATTAGAATATTAGTCATTTGTATTACTTATGACAATAACGTTTCAACCAATTTTTAAACTAACCGTTTCTTTTTTGTCTTTCCATACACGGCAATATTCACAAAATAAGTCGAGAAGCTGACTAACATTAAATCACATATTTCTTCACATCACGGGAACAAATACTTAAGTTTGTCGCAATGGAATTTCAAATAAACATGACTAGAATCTAGCATTGGTATGTTCTCCTCTGTAAACAGGAAAACCTCAACCCGACTTTCCATCATATCTTCCTCCCAATTTTTGGCACCAATAGGGATAGTGAACATCACGGTCTTGAGCTCACTAGAAAAGAAGTAAAAATTCCACTCATCACAAGGAAGCGATATTTTGGCGTCACATTTTTGGTAAACGTAGCGGGTATAGAGGAGAAAGGTATACTTCCCAAATAATGAACCTCATATATATATATATATATATATATATATATATATATATATATATATATATATATATATATATATATANTCAACCCCAAACCAGAGTGCCGTGGACGGGTGGGAGTAATGCATGTAAACAAGGCACTTAGTGACACACGTAATGCCATGGTTACAAAGTACACCGGAAGGCATCGCTACTACCACTTCCTGTTCCCAGCACCGTGAGGAAATTACAGCAGGCATTTTGTTTCTGGGGAGAGGTCAGTCTAGTTACCACACGTCTGCTTCAAGTCCTCCATTACAATTGGAAGACGAGATATATGAAACTATCCCTGAATGAAAACTCAACTCCCAAAAAAAGTTTCGCAATGCGAAACAATTATTTTTGAGGCTGTCGAAAAAAAAGCGCATATCCAGAAAACTAAAATAAATAAATAAATTGTAATATAAGAACTACTTTTATCTCTCATTCACAAATACATTTTTATATCGTTAAGTGAACTTACTCAGCGCCCCTCGGTCGAGTATTTAATTAATCTTTTCCAGACACAATTTCCGGAATTTGATAAATTTATCTGTAAATTGTATATTTTCAAACTACAAAGTTATTCTTGGATAATTGATGACGTTACTACTGATTTGTTTCTCTCACTGGGAAAACTCACGTTACTTGCTGAAGGGTGATTTCTTCCAAAAACGTTTGCTTCTGAAACTCGAAATGGGGCATACAGTTAAATTATGTATTAAATTTGTATTAGAATAATTTGTCAAATTAATATGCTCTACTAATGGTTTTCAAAACAATAATTTTGATCTTACAATAGATTTTATGTATTCCTGAGTAAAAGAAAATTGCATTAAGAAAATATATCGGGAACGTCGGGTAATCTGTATTTTGTTTGTGTACTCTGTAATTTGGTATCGCTCTCTCAGTAATCAGTATTTTGGTTGTGTGGATTTGTAAAAATATTGAACATTTTAGTGGATCAAGTATTGCTTCTGAAACATACTACATGAATGTTCGTGGGAACCAATTTTGCAGATTCGTTATCCGAGTTAAAGTGGTTTTTGTCAATAATTGTTCTGAAAATTGATTCATTTATACTCTCGTAATGCTTTTATTTGTTTAACTGTTTTGCCCGAATGATTCGATCAAGTTCATCATTCTACGTTCTACATATTTCTCGTACATCAAATGACGAGGAACTGGCAATATTCTAAAATAAAAATAATAAAACGCAAAAAAACAACTTTTAACTATGTAAGATAGGAAAGAAAGACGAAAAATACATGTATAACCGCCACAGTTGTTTCCAGATCATTCACCCCAGATATGATTCACTCCAAATTTCGGACCATGCACGTTGATAGTAAACTGGAAATGTAAGTGAAACATAGTTCGTGAAAGGTACTAGGCCCTTTAGAATACACCTACCAACGATTTTCATTACATGTTGTTTTGCTTGCCAGTTTCATTGACAATGGTTTTGCTTGCCAGTTATTCTTCTCCATTCACACGTATCGCGGGTTTCATTGAAATTTCTCCACATATTTTATATTTTTCTAGAGTACCCTCAATTGTGGCAAATCCTTTATGGCCACTAGAGTCACTGACGTTGGTTCTTTCACAATGTCCCTCTCGCAAGTGTTGATGCGCGCATTTACATGGCGACTCGTTTGAAGTCGACGTCCCCCTACCCGTTCCCGCGGGATTCGTTCACCTTGTGCTCCGAGTCGCGAGTCGCAAGCGCGTTACACTCCGATTTAGTTTTTATGCCGGCAATGGAGTCTGCGTAAAGTGCACAATGAAGTTGACAGTCGAAATAATGGCACCGCACTTGAGGTATTGTTGAGAGAGATAAAGAAAGTAAATAATGTGTATCATATACTAGAACTTTTTTTATGATCATGAGGCAACAGAGTAACAGTACTCCAAAGTAAGGGTAAAATTTACATTTCACATCATGGCGTTGATAAAAGTGATGCGTGGTACAGCGACAAGAGCTTATATATCATGATTCATTGTCTTTGGAAATTTAAAAAGATATAGAAGATACCCTTCAATACGACCAACGCTGAATATGATGGTAACTACAATTGAACCGTAGATGAATTGAATATAATCAAATCATTATAATACATCTAGTTTTCTCTGTATACAATACTTTTAAGGATATGGAGGGAAAAATTGTGGATACTTTTCTCTCAAAATGAGAAAAATATGGGTAAATGACAAAAAGTTCAGGATCATCCGGAATCACAAATTTCCCTACAGGTAGGAACATCAGTTACAAGTGTAGGAATTATCGGCCATAGTGATCATAAGGGAATGGTTTTCTTGCACTTGGCCAAAAATTACGACACTTATATTTATATCATGCCGACTTTTCGAGCTTTATTGAGGCCATCATCAGGGCTAAAATGTTTCTTTACAACTATCATCACTCCACCCAGCTCACTCTCCTTACCCATAACACCTCAGTGTACATGTCTAACTACTACGCACAAAAATGGTGAACATATGTACATGTCTAACTATTAATTATATTTTTGTGATCAGTAGTTGGACATGTACACTAAGACTGCTCAAAACATTCTAAAGTAACGTAAAATCATTTATTTCACTCCTCACATATTATTAACAAAGTTTTGAAAATTTTGAAATTTGCTGATTAATAGGGCGAGTTTACCTCGTAAAATCAACCATTGTATGTAGAATCACCTTCACTTCCGCACATCATGTCTTCATCACCCACATTCCCAAGTTCAAATACGGGATTCGGCGTGGAAAAATAGGCGTGGAAAATATTTATGGATTTTACCGAGTCAGGAATTCTTAGGTGAAAAAATCCCAACGATTTTGCAGGTTAACGCCAAAATGTTGCTTATCAGAATTTATAGTGAAGATGTCGCAACAATTAGCAGCAGGAGTTCGTACTATCGTTTTGTAAACATTCTTTGCCACTCCAAATACTGAAACTGCTGGAAGGGAAGGTGAATTTAGGGATGTATTTGCTATATACATCCCTAAGGTGATCGTGTATCTTTATTCAAAATTAATTGCTTTGCGTGAATTGGAAGTTCGCTGAATCACCAGACTGAAGATTAGCGATACTGCTGTAGAATATTTAAAATTGGAGAGAGC
This sequence comes from Laupala kohalensis, assembly GCA_002313205.1. Classification (NCBI taxonomy): domain Eukaryota; kingdom Metazoa; phylum Arthropoda; class Insecta; order Orthoptera; family Trigonidiidae; genus Laupala; species Laupala kohalensis. Next base: position 775,725 of record NNCF01129968.1, read on the forward strand.
AATAGTTCGTTAAAATATGGAAGTAACAAAATTTCAAAACTCATTTGTTCGTGAAAATGCAATGAATTTAGATTATAAAACATTTATCGTGACTCTCCAATATACCGTTGCAACATTACATTTTTAACAATATTATTGTTTCTATTTTTAATTACACAAAAATATACTGTGCCCCGATCTAACGTGAATGATTATTCTTACACTTACAGGCTTAAATAAATCAAAAAGGGATCAACAGTCTTTTGAAACAACAAACAACAATTTATTATAAAAACACAAATACTATATTGGCAACACAACCCTTACATTGACCAATAATTACCACAAAAATGAGATATTCTTATTCTTTACTAACATCCTCGACTAGTCTTCTCCTATCTTCTCATCTCGATTTTGAAGCGCCGACCTCGCACCAGGATGGTCGGGCCTCCCCGGAAACCGCTCGCTAGTGTCGCCTCGACACTACCGACCCTCAAGAATCACGAATGATGAAATCATGCTTCTTCTATATCATATCACTCGAAAGAAAGTTTAACATACAACAAGGTGTTCTCTTAACAGACCGAGAACCAGTACTTCTCATCCCGCGTTCTTCTAGAAAAGTTCCTTTATCTCGTACTTGTCTGACTGAGTGAGTATGAGTGAGCGAGTTGAATGAATGAGAGTTTTTCCACTTGTTTCTTTCGTGAGGTAAGCTTTATGAAGAGGGGTTCACATCACGCAGCCATACGCTCTGACCTCCAGAGTGGAATAAATTACTATTGGCTGACGACGTCACTTGCGCATTTTTGAAGTCAAATATCTGAGATGTCTCAGTACAAATTTTTGCCACTCGCATTGCTTATCATTCGTTGAAGCTTCGTGTTGAATCTAAACCTAAGGGTGAGATCCACAATTTATGATGACTTTGGTGGATCCTAGAAAATACTGCTAGATGGAAGGTAATTCTCGTAAGACTTTGGATTGTGTGTTCTATTAACAGCAAACCGTATCATTGTTCCGGCTTACAAAGAACTTTTTGAAATACACTAGTACTTTTGTATTTATTTACCGCTTGCATGTATTCAACAATAAACATTATTAAATCCATAAAAAATTGTTATCGCTTAGAATCGTAAAAAACAAACAAACAACAACGTAGTTTTGTTTTCCATTCTGATATTTAATTCTGACCACTTCCTGTTGAATAATCATGTTCCTTACCCCTCGTGCACGAAGGTATGCCCAATAGTTTTAAACACCTATTCCCATGGTCAATTTGGCTGGAGACGAATTCACACTGCACCACAATAACTACGCTTCGATCCCAGTCGGGGCTCGAAAATGGAACGGAAGCACTTCGCTCGGCGCTTCTGCTTTGTCGAGAATACCACGTGATCTGAGAGCAGCGGGGAGTCGTCGGGGGATTTGCTGATCTACATTGTTTGCCCGTTTTTGACCAAGGTAGGAGCAATGTGCGTCGATGACATTTGGAAACGATTCTCATGTTAAAATTCTTTTCGGATCTCGAATTTTTGAAAAATATTTTTCAATTGCTAAGAAGAAAATCACCACCAATTTGTTTTTTTAAGATATCTTCATCATTCATGTCACATTATCAATGTTTCTCTTTCAAGAATGTATTATAAATTATTAAAATATATGTTTACGTAAATTACACAAGAAGATACTCGAAATATTTTTTTAAAGTAATAACTGATTTTAAAAAGTAAAACTATTTATACAAAAGTACTTAAATGTCCGTAGGTTGGTAGTTTTTGAGAAAGTGGATGGAAATATAATGTCGGAATGTGTTTCACAAGCGATATCACAATGGGTTTTAAAACTATACTCTGATCATTCCTAACCTGAGATACTTTCCGTTTTAGTGAGTGGAATTTCAATTCTTTCTTTCTTAAATTTATGAATTAATCGTATGTTTTTGCATAGAAAACATATAGTGTTTATTACAAAATGAGTTTATTACAAAAGAGACTAGAAGACATTACAGATTTCATAAACGCATAATGGTTGAAAATAGATATTATTTTCGAATCAAATATTAATCTAAGTATTTGGTGTTCATTCTGGTGTCTAAACTAAAATAAATTAATGTCAACATTCTGAAAGTTGATGTGCTGGATAATGCTACGTTTACTTAATGGATTATTTCTTTAAAATACATAATATTGTAATAAATAGTCTGTGATGAGAATATTTATGAGTTGTTATTAATAATGAATATTCAATTCACCCTAATCACATTAGTATATTCCTAAAATATTTAATATACTAAAGGACGTCGGAGTGTAGATTAATTCCTTAAAAACAATGCAAGATAGTATTCCACAGTAGTGAATTCCAATCATCTGCAAACGTTACTTACCGTAATGGTTACTACGTGATAAGAAATTACAGCAATTTTTATGTCCGCACATAAATTGAAATTAGTATTCCTATGACAGACAAATAACATCTTTCTGTATCAAATCTACTTTACAGATACGGATTACTCGGTCTCAATAATACATTCATATTTCAGGAAAAAAAATCGAACAAAACTTTTTCGGGTGTCTGAAAGACTCGTATTATAATAATACATCAATTTATGTTGAACGAAACAATTACTTAACTTTGAAGGCTGGCTAAATATGCTTTACATAGGTAGTTTATTTTCAAATTTCGGTAAATCCGAAATGCGAGAATATTTTCAAAAGAGTGAAGCGTATGGTGTATTGAGACGTATCCGAGAAAAGAGACGATATTGGCTCCGTAAGCTGAATATCAGGAGAGAAAAGAAGAAAAGCGAAGAAGGAAAAAACAAAGGTGGTGCGAGAGGCGCATCGGGTCGCGTCGCTTTCTTGTTAGAGTGTTTGGTGTCGTGTCGTTGCAAAATCAACAACGTTCGAGAAACGACGCCAGTCACGCTCCGCTTCAAGAATGGGATTACAGTCCACGTTTCACTGAATCTACAGTATGCAATGCGACTTCAGTTGTCTCGTCTAAAACGAGGAGCTCTGAACGAAAGTACAATAGTGTAGTCTAGTTTTAGAATTGCATTCTTTCTATGGTGTATTGAGGTAGAACATTCATGATCATTGAAGTGCTGACACCTACGTTAAGCAATATGAGTGGTTAAGATGCGAAATAATATACAGAATAATCTCCTCATTGACCTATACGTATATATATTCTAACGACCCAGATTCGTTAGGTAATTATACGATATTTAATAGATTTTTTTTTGAGGATATAACGACGAGTTGGGGTAAAATACATTGAACGGGGATTCAAATNCTCCCGTTCGAATCCGTGTGTACCCTTTTAACGCGAATATAGGTCGCCACGTCTCCGTTGTACGGCACTTGATTGAGCGACATCGTGGAGGAAAAGCGCACACTGAACGACCTGTACAAAACCGATAAGTATAAATGCATTCGTCGTAATTATTATAATTATTCAGATCAGAGTTAATAGTGAGCATTCTCAGAGCAGGTCAAAACATTTTAGCTTATTTTGTGAAAGACTCATTTGATATTTTTCATATTGTGACAAATTAACGAGTAGTGTTCTCAAATGAGTATAACTTTGATGGTTACTTTGGCTCTTAAGTATTGTGATTATTAAACTACTTAGGAAATTCAATTAATTGTGTAATTAAGGAAAGAGTAATTTAACTGTTCGTTTTTACGATTATTTTGATTCAATTGAATTATCTGATCACGTGGTATTACCAACTAGTAACCACATTAATGAGACCAATATATTAATTTTGTATTGCATTAATAATTGTAAACAGTTTGTCATTTTATAATATTTAATAATTGAATTTCTGTACCTTGGGTATTTGGATGTAATGTTTGTGTGTTGAAAGTGTGGTAAACTCAATTCTCACAGCTTACGTATTTCACGTAGATTTACGTGAACATGTGAAAGACAGACGGGTACAATTGAGGTCAATGTCCGGCATTGTGGCACATCGCTGATTTTCTTGAACATTTAAAGTAAACACCTGCTTGGGAGATATCCTAGCAGCAGTCCAAGGTCAATGTGAATGTAATAGGAATGGAAGTGGCTGTCAGACGTTGCACGTAGAAAAATTAAGAGTAAATTAACAACCTTCATTAATAAGACCACATAGTCAAGAAAGAAGAGGGGGCAAGTTGTATTTGTTTTCTTAAATCTATGATATCTTACGTATTTATTGATATCCAATTGTTTAAATTCAAGATTTAATTTGTGAGTAAGAGTATTATTTTCGAGAATTGCATATCTCTCGTTTAATCTTTTTAATAACAGTAATAAATTGTAGTTTATTCTTATAAATTGTAGTCTTGTTCCAACACCGATTTTTTTCTTATACTTTCAATATTAATAGAACTTATGAAATCAAGTTCTTGTTTCATTTATGGAACGCCAATATTTGGAATTATTGTTATTAGATCTTGATGCATGTTGTTATTAGATTATGCATTCAATAATCAGGATCTTAGTTCTGGTTATCATATGTATTATGTTAATGCATAGTAATGATTTGGAAGAGTAACGGAAGTTGATTGGAGAATTGAGGTCAGTATAGATCCCTTATGAAGATAACTATGTATCTTCTTCCACATAAAATAAAATCAAAGTTAGAAATGGATGACCAATGCTATAAATGGGATTCGATGCCGTAGCATTTAACTTTGGGTTACACCCAGACCCTCCTTAAAAAAAAGAAACAGGTATGCTTCTCATATCGCAATGTATGAATAATTTATTATTTATCTGCGGCATTTACCTGAATACAAGTCATGGGGTTGACTTGTTCCTACATTGTAAAATGTATCGAAAAATCCAGAAATTGATTTTGAGATATTTGAATCAATAATGTTTAAATGCAAGAAACTGGAGTGTTATATAAATTAGACCATTCTATAAAGAGAATGGTTCGAAAAATCACATTTCATCGTTATTTAACCCTTTAAAATCAAAATAACGAAAAAATATTTCTTGCTAAGCCTCAATAATACGAAAGCACTAGCGTCATAACATTTCAAGTTCCTTTTAGGAACGTAATAATTTTCTTTCAATGCTGATGAATGTGTTAGGAGAAAGCCGCTCATAATTACAGATTAATGGAGAGCATACAAAATATAAAATAATGACAATGTCAAATATCATAAAAAAGAGCTTTCAAGCTACCTCTCCATCAAATTTCATCAAAGTTAGTTGAGTAATTTAGACATCAAGTTTCCGCAAACTATTGAGTGTATAATAATTAAGACACGGAGTTGTAAGATCATACTATTGTTTGTACTCGCTAAGCTTACGAAAAATGTGGACGAATTAACAAGTGAATAGAGAAGCCTGACAAGTAGCAAGCAGGGTTCTAATGACCTCGATGACGGCGAGCCATAAACCCCAATAAAAAAACAATTAGCAGGCCTCAGATAAGTGAAATAAGTCTGCGAAACAGTAAATGAAACATAATACAAAAAGGTATAGTGTGCCATAGTGTGAAGTTACGAGTACAAGTAACAGCCAAAAGAGCACAAGGCGAGTGCGAATATTTGTTGAAGAATCTTTGATTTTGAGATTCCGTTCAGCGCTTTCAACAGTCGACTAACTGAAGTCCAAACACTTTCACAATCTATTGATTCATTAATGTTTTCAGAATCATGATATAATTGCTCGTATTTCATGAAAAATAGATAAGTAGAGGCAATAAGAAAGTCATAAGTTCAGAATTTCTGGGTCATATATTCTCAGCATTGCGTGTTGATTAGAAGTTGAACAACCAATTTGAAACCTGATACGATCTTTACGTGTTCAAGTCTTGGTTATAAATCGATCATTGGATTGATTCCTGTGAAAATCTGTCCTAAGATAAGCTACAGTTGAATGTAAAATATCATTAAATAATATTTAAAACCCACAAGTATTGCACGGAAAGAATTTAAAACAACATATGTTCTTTGTAGTTTTATTTCCGTAGTACCATTTCATTGAAAACGTTATTTCTGTGCACGCCCCGAGTAAAGTAGTGAGAAATAAGGAACTGAAATGACTACTACGACGTTGGACTGAAGTATAAAGTCAATCGCTACTACAATTGAGAAAAAATAAATGATCATCCCTTTTCATTCTATCGTTCTCAACCAATCGCCACAAAATATCAAGGTATCAAGGCACAGGTTATTTTCTGGCCTTGGGATAAATCGCAAACCTAACATTTTCTTATTGTACAGTTGTACATACGTCCGTGATACAAGGAAGTGTGAAGGTTTTCCTTTAGAGACGCGGCGAGAGACAAGACTGCACTTCAGTACGTATGAAATTCGTGTGGATGCTTTGTGCTAAATGACCTGAAATAAAGAATCAATATTTTGCACGACTAAGATTTTACACGAGAATTTGTACGGCAGCATTTATTATTTTATTGGAGTACTGCTGTTATGAACGAAAGTAAAAATGTTCATGGATATAATGTGTGTTACTGACATTTCAATACGATTTTATATTCAGGTCTTACCTACATGAATACAATACAAGAATTTCAAGATACACAGAACCTGCTGATGCCTACAAATATAGACAATTAATCTATAATTCTTCCTTTTAATATTCATATAGGCATCCACACATTAGCTATTTGACTCCAAATTTGACAAATATACAATTATTCATAAAGCAAAAAAACAAATATATATTACTAACAATAAAAAATACCAATGCTCAGGAATTAAATCAAACGTATTTTCTCAGTACCCCTTCTTTAAATCGAGTTTTGTGGAGTATAAAACCTTCATAAGATCTTAAAGCATTTAAAGAGTAACATATTGAAAGAGATTTTGTTAATTCCACTGATTAACACGGGACGTAGCATATCAAAGTATTTTTACCCGTATCAATAAAAATACTTTCAAAGAGTATACTTCTTAGTTTATATCACTTTACTTCGTAGTTTATTATCAACATCATTTTAACAATATGTGTATAATTGTTGATCATAGAACTGAAATATAATGTAATTTCACGAATAATAGTTAACAAGGAAACTATTTTCATTAGAGCTTTTCTAAAAGTCGACAATTAAAAAAATCTTCCTTATTATACCAGTAAACAAGAGATAAAGGATTATAAAGTACATAATATACCAATACTACCAAAATTAATAAATGAAATTTTTACTGAATATCAGCGGAGTTTTGAGAAAAAATATGTGTACGTAACTACAACATTCCAGCGAGTTAATACGCGAATGATCGGCAAATTTGAGATAAAATACGTTGGAAAACAAGGGTTATATTACGCGTCACTATCCACCCAAACACCACAACGTAATCTTTGTCTTCAAATCACAATAACTCATAGTGTGGAGCTAGTGGTATACTCGAAGCTCTGTTCTTCCTGTCGATACTCTAGGGACGAAGATGCGAAGACGCCGACGGAAACGGAAGAACGCGAAGGAAAGTAAGATTTGGCAATGTCCCCTGGGTGACTTTGCAAGAAGACTGCAAAGCTTCTGAGATGATTCAAGGTAAGAAGCTACGAAAAGAATGTGAAGTCTTCAGCTATCAACAGACTTCTGTCACAGTCAGTAGCACGTAGTACTGGCTGGGATCCAGAGATGCATATTTTTACACTAATTCTCTTGTTATCTTATTATTATAAACATTACTCAAGTAAAGGGAATTACTTTTGAAATGGTAGATGAAAAAAAAAATCTCACTCAATAGCATTAACACTCAATAGCATAAACACACTTTTGAGAAGCGATCGTAATGATAACGTATGAGGTTGTTTCGCTGTTCGTAAGAAGATAAGAATTTCCCTCGCTCATCGTAATGAGAAGATAGGACGTTATATCGAAAAGTCGTAGGTTATGCAATTCGATATACGTATTTGTATGAAGAGGCGGAATGAATTTCAGGGTACGCTTCGCGGAAATAATCCACCGCGAGTTATCCCGAAATAAATTCTTAATTTATAAGAAAAAATATTTAAGTTAGACATCACAATATTGCATTGTTATAAGATTTATATGTGTGTGCCAAATTTCATCTCGATTGGTTTGGGGGAAGTGGTTTAAAATTCAGTTGCGAGAATTGGCCCAAACATACTATCTAACTAACAAACAGACAGGTGAAAAATAAAAGCTTGTACAAAGAGGCTTGTAATGAAGACATACTTCTTCATATAGGCGAAGTCTCAATCTAAACAACGGAAGATAACTGCCTTATTTTTGTTCATTAGACTTGTCTTCGTCAATAATTTTATGGCATTACTGATAAGAATTGATCCTGAAATACTGATAAGATATTAAAGGCTTATAAAGAATTAGACGTCAATTTAAATTCGTTATCATGTTTGCCTTTGTGAGGAATGCAGAAAAATTTCGTTCTATTTAAGGGATGAATATTGAAGTAAATTGACCTCACACTAACTTGAAACTCAGGTCTTCTATTTTTGTATAACGATTTTTTTCATTTGCGTGTAAGTATTACTGTGAAGCTTAGCCCTTCTCTTCCAATCATCCCGTGTATTCAATACTAAGAATCCTATTTTTCACGTTGTAATTTGCAACTAATTACGCGCACAAAAGATTGTTTCAACATTCCGTTAATTGCTTCTGAACAAGAGAAGACGAAAGAGAAACAGTATGAGAATGAAGAAATCTTGTTCTGCAGGTATTGCAGCGGGGATGAGGGACAAGAAAAAGAAGATCGTCTCGTTGTTCGCGAGTAAAGATTAATTTTAAAATGCTGCCAAGGTAGGAAGACGAAGAGGAAGTAAGAGCAAGGAGACGTAAGGAGTCACTCATCCATTTAAGTCTCGCTACATTAAAAAGATGTTAGTTAAGAATTTAAATTACCTCCCTCCTTTTGCTTCGTGTAACTTTGTTTTTATACGGGACCGGGCACACTTAATTACCTCCCACTCCGCCGAGCACAAAAGCTAATTGAAGCAAATTTACTTTGGCGAAGAAAAGGTATTCAAATCTGCTCCGAAGATTGGTGTTCCATATGCCTAACAGAGAATAAAATAAATGCGAGAGAACTGTTGAGTTGACATTTCTTGTATTACCTTATTTTAATAATAATAAGTATTAGCGAAAATTTTATTTATGCTACAAAACAATTAATGGTTTTTTAGCATATATTGGTGATAATACATCATACGTCACAAGACTGAAAAATAAAATCAATTAATTTAACACTTCTTTAATATAAGTATGACAAAAATTTCACTTAATACTTACTTTAAATAACCTATATAAAAGCTCTTTGTACTAATACTGAATATACCAACGATGTCAGTTCATCGCAATTAATAAAAGAATAATGCAAAGTGTCGTACTGAAGTAAGAAGCAAGAATCAAATGTAATAATTTAAGAACTATTTAACATATATTTATTGTTCCTTTTGCTATTGCAGCTTGGAGTCCATTATTTCTCTCATCAACTTTTAGAACAATAGAAGGAATGAGCATTCCACCATTTTTTTCATGCTCGACTCCAACCATCTTACACAATGGTAAAGATACTCTTCTGAACTAAGCTAGTGAATCACGGACAGGAAGCTGAGAAACAGCCGTCGCGTCACTTCCTCTTGAAACAAAGGAAACTTACGAAGCCTCAACCAGAAAATTTCGTAGAAATTAACTGAAAGTACTTTCCTTATAACACAGAGGCTTGCAAGAGTTAGCAGCAAGAAGATATACTCATAAAAGGGATAATTCTCAAAAATAATTCCATCAGGCGCTACTTCGAAAACCGACCCAGATGGCTGGGTAGAGAAAACAATGGCAAAGTGTTGGAGCGCGTTAAGTTGGCTGCAGTGCGTTAATCGGAAGCAGGAGATTATCCATTTTGAAGTTCCTCGAGTTGGTACGACGCCGCCACCGCCACCGCCTCCCGAGGCCTCTTCCACTGCAACTTTCTCGCCGCAAACATCTCGTGCACCTCCGTTCCAGAGCTCATTCCTCTCCTCCATCCCTCCACCATCGTCTTGTTCGCTGCTCTCATCCCAGTGACTCGCTGCGACGATTCTTCCCTGCTCTCCTTCGCAGTGTCCCAGAGCCGATGAAGACCCAGCGCACGGGCTTATTATGAACCCGTGACTGAGTGCTGGCGAAGGAACTTGCAGACTTCATCAAGGGAGCAGGAACGAGAAGAGGTGCAGCGATTCGGAGACAACGTTGCACACCTTAGGGGGATTCCCCTTTACAGCGAGAGCGCTCCAGGCGGCGGGAATGAGAATGTCTGATTTCATGCTCCCCGAACCAATTAAATTTCAGTTATATGTACCTGGGAAATTTATCTTACGACATGAATAAGAATCTCATCGTAATGATTTTCAAAAGAGGAGTAAAAAGGGGTTCTTTGCGTCAATATGAAAATAATGATAGTAGTTGACATTAGTTACGGTGCCATTCATTACTATTAGGTGTAGTCACATATGACAACAAAGTATATCCTAAAAATCGTCCGTTTATTTCTTAAATTTAAATAAGTTCTCGAATGCCTGCATTCATTCTTTATATTTTGTAGTTATTTTGAGTACAAGTGACAAAATTCAACATATAATATACAAAATTTAAGTACTTTGGTATAACAGAAAACATTTGAATTTTACGTATATTTACGACATAATTTTTCATAAAAGAAATAAAAATTTAAACAAAATAAAATATGATAAAATATGCGTTTCAAGTAAAAATCAAGTCTAGATCACAATGAAAAAGTAGAGCAAAAATTATTAAAACCATTCAAAGGAAATTTATTTACCCACACCCATGAACCAAATTTCAAAGTTTTTCTTCTAAATCACAATGGAAAAAATTTATGCACTCAAGTAGTTATATTTCGTAAAACAGGATACACTGAATTATATTATTACAACGATACTGTTAAATATTCTTTCAAAAATTAAAGTACGTCCAAACATTTGGTATTTAAAATACCACCAAAAAAACCCACGTTGGTAAATATCAGGATTTATCTATCGGCTCTGGCAAAAAAGTATTGATAAATGAAAAAAATATTTATTCTTGTATTATTTCCCTATATATTATTCCATATATTATTTCCCTAGTTTGAATATTCACATTTGTTTAAAAGTCTATGAAATACATGAGTATCAAAATATATGAAATATATGCTTAACTGTTTTGCAGAGTGAATCGATAACTATAAAAATAATTAAATGGAGTAGAGTAGTTATAGTTGAAGCTGTCGAAGGGTTCCGCGGCCGGTTTCAAAAATATCTCGCATTCGCCCTGAAGAAGACCTCAGCGCGGAGATCGAAATGTCGGCTCCTCGCGGCAACAGCCCGAAAGCCAAGATATAGTTGTAGTTTATGTCATCATGATATGAGACACACATCGATCAGAGTAAATAATGAACTATATAAGCCAATTATTTTTTTTCTACTCAACTATGTTACGATTTTGTTAAGACAGTTTTATTCCATTTGATTATCTGGAAATATCGGCCGATTTAAGACTAATTTACGTGAACTTGTATAATGGCGTACGTGTTTACGCGATCTATGGTGTCTGGAAACGTGATATTCGGCGTCGTGGGTACAAAGAAAACTGTACTAATAGCAGGAGTATTATATTGAGAAGTGCTAAATTAAATTTAAACAAGATCAGAGAAAAGATTACTGAGAATAAAATAATATTGATTGATAACATTGGCAAAAAGGGGCCAATGCAAGCTGAATTGAAAGAGGTAATACAAAAGTCGGGAACAAAAATTAGATGCGACGCGGGAAACAGCGGAGGGAAGATTGGTGGTGATCTTGCCGGATGATGACGAGAAGGCTGCGGTCGTAAATAAACATGGGGAGATTATATCACCGGGTGGTGGGAAAGACGCGACCACGTCTCCGTGTTTTTGGCCTATCAGAAGGGTTGTCTTGTCGTGAATTGGTAGATAATATAATAGACAATAATTTGCCAAATATGGAGAGAGAAAATACGAGTGTTATACTACGAGAGAGAAGCTACGTCGAAAGGATGCTGAGAACAGAGTGTTAGAATTAAATGGGACAATTTTGGAGATACACGGAAGGGGCGGATAAATACAGAGCTACAGGTTTGAGGAGGATTTGATGTCGCTGAGATGTTACAGGTGTCATAGGTTTGGACACACAGCGACTGGTAGTTGTGATATCCAGGAAAATTGTGGTCACTGCGGAACGATGGGACATAAATATTGTTCAAGGAAGGATAAAATATCAAAGTGTGTTAATTGCAGTAGGAATGGTCTGCAGCATAATCATGGCACACAGAGTTGGTACTGAATGGAATTACACGCAGCGCAAAGTATTAAAAATGCAACAAATTATGAGAATTTCAACAAAACTTACAGCGGTCAAAGATTTCGTCGATGGATCTTGGGGAGTTTCTGCGCAGGGAATTAATAACAATAGTGTACAGACATTTGGCGTGAAAATATCTATACATGGAAGAAGGGAGATCCGGCTCGAAGAAGGAGTAAAATGTGACCTTACCTGTGTCGGGGGACCAAAATGTTGCGATGGATTAGAGAAAATGAGAAAGGTCAGTGAGGCCTTGAATAGACCTTGAATTTGCCAACAAAAGATTTTAATGACACAAAATATGAAGGTTGAAAAACATTGATGCAAAACTGAGATTCTCTGGAATGAGGTGAGATGATCAGCTTTCTTCATAGGTGCAGCTTGGATCGCGTAGTGATGATTGTGCATGCGGAGCCGACATGGCGTGGCTCGCGTGCGTGATGCGATCAAAGTGGCCGTGAGTGCTAGCCGACATGGCGTTGCTGCTTGGGCTAGGCGTTATGAATGATGTAGTTTGATTGCTGGTGAGTCTGGTTGCTGACTGAGTCAGTAATGGGGTAAGACTGCTGATGGGGAGTGACCGCCAGCGAGGCAAGTGACTGACTGCTCATGAGTCTGGTTGCTGACTGCAAATCAGTCTGGTTGCCGAGAACAATTGCTGGTCCGTGGTACGCCAGCGAGAGACTCGCGCTGCCAACGCGATTGATTTGCCAGCGATTGATGACGGCAGGACGTCGTGACGTCTGGATGACCGTATCGATCGATGGCGTAAGTTCTGGGGGGAATGTGCAGCCTCGTGGACTCCAGTATGATTTGTAAATAAGCAGTAAATTTTGAATTGACCAATGAGGTTTCAAGAAATTGATCACAGATGCTCAACATTTAAGAGATGTCACTCAATATGTACAAAGATCCACAAATTTCACTTGTCTCATGCCATGATATTTCAAAAATGTCTGAAAAAATAAGTTGCTTCCAAGAAGTAATTGAAAGGGAAATTACAACATATTCCGATCGCTTGCAGGGTATTTTGTGTGGAAAATCCGTAGAGTGCGACAGTCGTTAGACGAGCAGGACACATACTAGTATACAAACACTACCTGACAGCACACTGCCAGGTGATACAATATCATTGGGACGAGTATGGGATAATAATAGTTAATTTTTACTGCCAATATGCCAAGTACATAAAGAGCGATTTGGATACATTGCGTTCAATAGTAAGTGCATTGGGGCTAAGGGAAATATTATGTCCGGACACTAATGCTCGTACGCAGATATTGGGAGAAAAATGCACTATAAAAAAGGGGGAGGGAATTTGAAAAAGTTATAAGAGAAACAAAATTAATGATATTAAATTAATATGGAGAGGCAACGTTTGTTGAACATTGGGGGAGTCGATAATCGATGTGACGCTAAACAATAAATGGCGACATATGAGGGTACACAAGTGGCAATTACACACGGGACTGTACAGTAGTCATGGAGGAATTCTGATAAATGTAGCGTTAAGAGAGGAATGAAAAACATCTGAAAACAACAGCGTGGATTATCCACGAGTTGATTGGAGACGAATGGGGAATAGCAAATAATTTTGAAAGAGATAGAGCGGATTTTGGAAGAAACAGGTAGAATAATAAACGTACGGGTAGACGCAATGCACTTGGCAATTTTGCGGGAGTGTGCTAAATATATTCCGAGGAGAAAGAGAGTAGGGAAAAAAGAGTTATGTTGGATGTCGGAAGTAAGCAGAGAGAAATAAAGGTTAAGACATCACTTACAACGTTCAAAACGACAGGGGAAGGTGGTGGTGATGTTTCACAAAAATATCGTAAGGCTCTGGAAAATTATAAAATTTTGATTCAGAAAGCTAAACTCAGCAGTTGGAGGGATTTTGTGGAACGGGAGTTCTCCAAGTGGACATGGGGTTCCCATACCTTATTAGTGTTGATAAGGTGCGCCGCAAGGATATATGAACGACACTAACGAATGGGAAGGATTATACGAGGAATTGGCAGGAAACCGGACAGGCGCTATATGAAAATTTATATCCACAGGATAAGATACAGACATGGAAATATGAAAATAATGAAAATACAATAAACACATATAGAGGAAATATCTCAGACATAAATACTAATAAACGTGAAGAGAATGGGGGTGAAAAAGGCTCCAGGCTCTGATAATATATCCCACAATATGCTTCATTAGACAATAGATGTGATAATGGGCACACTCAGTGAACTATAAAATGAATGATTACGGTTATCATATTATCCATGACGTTGGAAAATTAGTGCGGTAAAATTATTTCTAAAAGGGAAAGAGCGTCCCGGTAATCGACCAAGTTCGTATAGACCAATCTCCCTAATACCGACCTTGGGAAATTTGTTTGATCGTATTCTGATAAACGGAATACAGAAACATGTACAAACATACGGGAATATGAATACCCTCCATATGGTTTTATTTGCGGTGCTTTACGGCTCTTCGACATCAAAGGTCATATGAGCCCTAAAAACTTGTACAGGTAGGGAAATGCAGTTGCGCACTAGGGAGAACCAACGTGACTCTCCACGCGTTTGGGACTCGCCGAATGACTCAACCATACCCACTAAAACCCTCCTGAATTACAACATACCAAAAACATATCTCAAAACACATCAAAACATTAAAGGACAAAAATGAGGGGGGACAAAGAATGAGGGGTAGGACAGAAAATGAGGGGGGAAATGAGGAAAATGAAAGATACACTAGCCATAATAGCGGGATCGAAAAGAACAAAAGGTGATTAAGGAAGTTCAGCAAAGACAAAGGAAGGAGTCTTGCACAAGTAAGTGGAAGTAATGCCAGACTCATCTCGGGACCCCGTGTTTACCAAACACGCACATACTAGATGTAAGTTCCCTTGGGGGGCAGTATGGTTTTTGTACCAGGGAGGAGTACAAATGATGCATTAGAGCTACAGGTACGACAGATTCCAGGGCGTAGAACAAAGTATTTTTCTTGTGTTTTACTGGATATTCAATGAGCATTTGACCACGCAACGTGGTCAATCATAATAAGTACTTTGGAAAGAAAAGGCTGGCCACTATACCTACTAAACATGGTTAAAAGATATTTTGAAGATAGGGCGATGGTCCTCATCATATGAGAACGTAGAGTAATAAGAGTGGCAACGATCGGATGCCCACAGGGGTCGTGAAGTGGACCGATGTATTGGAACGTAATCATGGACAACATTTTATGGTACTTAGAGGAGAAAAATATAGAATCATTTGCCTATGCCGACGGTCAGGCAATGTTAGTTTGTAGAAATTCAAGAAGGTCACTAAAACAGGTGTCACGAGATGACATTTTTCGGTTATAGTCATTTATTTAAATTATTTATCTACTTCTACGTTGCATTTTAGTATTACGTATATAATTCATTCTGACTAGCTATGCCCTCATGCGCGACGGGACGCAAACAGCTCGCGTCTTCCGATTCGTCTTCGAGTTCCGTTTGTCAGCTACGCCCGGACGCTCAAGGCAACCGCGTGTCCTATTTTGAGGTCCTTGATGACTTTGGGTTGACTTTCAGTGTTCTAGAACATTCTTCTAGGCAAAGTTCATTCGCGTCATCTGTGATGACGAATACAGTTCTCCTTCTCCAAAGAAATAGGAACCACGTCCGGCGTTGCCGGGTTTATAAATATTGCTTCTCCTCTGGGGAGGGGGACTGTTTTTTGAAGCAGGAGACAAATGTTGTTGTCGCTCGTAAGGGCCGTTTGTTCTCGTGCCACCAATCTCCCAAGATCGGGGGCAACCTGCCGCCTTTTGCGTAGTCAACGGGTCATATGCTGTTGTTGGTGATATGAGCATTACGTTAGCGAAAGCACCTCGTTGCTTGAATCACAGATCCGAATTCTATCAAGCAACATAATTACCATGAACTGTCTTCACTAAATATGCTTCTATACAACTTTCTATATCTGCATCGTCATAGGAAGAACTTTCTCTCAAGTGATGGTGAGGTTTCTTTGAGTACACTTTAGCTTCAAGAATTATGTTTGTCATTTAGTATGTTATTCAAATCTTATGTTATGGGCAATGTCAAGCTTGTCCACGGCTTTTCAAGTAATAGTTTGTATACGATAGCAAGTCATTATATTCTAATGTAATCACTCAGTATATAATTATCTCTGAATATTCCAATGTATTAAACTAGATTCGAAAGTATCTCACTCTTGTTAAATATGATTAACCGATTGACAGATATTTCATTATATCTTTATGTCACTATTATACCGAACCAGGTTCAGTTGAATCTCTTTTGAATAAAACCCCTTATTTAACCAATGTAATATGATGTGTTTTAATACGCCGTTATGTCACATCCAAAATAGATTTAAGGTTCCAGTTCCCTGCCAAGGTTTGATGACTACCCCCCCCAAGGTCAAAGCCCCTTAAGGGTTAAGAAGGAAGGACCCTTTACTAGGATTTACATCATGAAGTTGTAGGTTTTGCGACACAGGAAGCGCAACGTGTGATGAATGGATGTGTTGAGATGTTTTCCCAACAAGGGTTGACATTATCGGAGTCGAAAACGCGTGTCATGTGATTTGGAAATGCGACAAAGAACAGAAGGGAAATGATTCTTAGAATGAATCACCGCAAGATACAAGTTGTGAGGAGTCATAAATATTTAGGAGTTGTGTTAGATGATCGTTTACAGTTCACTCAGCAGTTGAGTTACATCAATCGGAGAGTACAAATTATACTCTACAATATGAGGATAGTGTTTCACAAATATGATATATCGCGAAGAGACTTGAGAGTCCTATGTGTTGGCGCCCTGAGACAAGCAATACCCTATAGCTGCGAAGTATGATCGGATGTGAAAAATGTTACATACAAACGACGATTACGAGAAATGGAGAGAAGATATCTGTTGTCTATAACAGGATGCTACATGACCGAGTCTACCGAAGCACTTAATTCGTTGGCGGGGCATATAGATTTGTTCGCTCGAAAGGTAAAATACCGACATATATTGAAGCAGAGAGGGACGACACAGGTTAATGAAGAGCTGCTGTGTAATACAGAGAAGGCAGCTAGGAACAAGTTGACAAACAACTTAATACAGGCATATCAGTCTCGCTGGAACGGAAGTCCAAAGGGCAGGGTCACCTATAGTTATATTATGAGGGTACAATGTGTACAGAGGAATATGAGGTGGTTCAGTCCGCCAAAGGTTCTGATGCAATTTTTAACTGGACATGGTGATTTTCTCCATTATTTACGGTGCTTTGAAATACGAGAAGATGACGAATGTGAATGCAACCTAGATCAAAAAACACCTGGTCACCTTCTATGGGATTGTCCTATATATGCGCAGGAGACAGCACGTTTCATTAAAGACATCATCACAACTGATGTAATTGACATGAATGATAAAGAACGCTACATTGCGACGGAAAAAGCGATAAAAGTGTTTGAAGAATGTGTACATAAAATAGGGGGAATAAGAGAAACTTTGAAATAGCATATATATATATATATATATATATATATATATATATATATATATATATATATATATATATATATATATTTCGAATGCTACAAAGACAAGGAGATTGAATTATATCGAAATAAACGAAAAAATGTCTGTTTCCATCGAAGACAGCCAATCTCCGTGACTGCACATTCACAAGTCTTGCCCCAATTACTTCAGCTAGTTTCCCGTGTCAAAACAGACATCTAAAGAAGCATTCGCTGAGGCCATGGAATCACGACGTCGACGTTGTAAGAAATCGTATGACTGCAGGGAGATTACGCAAAGAAATGACACAAGTTTCATAGTTGTGTGATTAGTTAGAGAGAAAAAAATCGGATGAGTCATAACTTGAATGCACCTCGTACAATGTTAGGATCGCTCTGAAATGCATTCTCTAAGACGTTCATGCAACAGAGATGAAGGACAAGGACATAGATTGTTCACAGTGATGGAGGACAAACAGGGGGTAGCGGGAATCGTGTTTTATGTGGTGGTGGGGTTGCTTCGCGGTTGTCGCATCGTGCATGGCCTTCCCATCCATCCCCGTAATCCTGTATGCGCACAGAGACTACGACCGGCCACTGTCCAGCCCTTCTCTTTGAGTTCGTTTTTGCCTAATTAGGTCTCTTGTTTCCCTAGTGAAAATACTCGGGCAGATCTGGAGACTGAGAAAGACGTATACTATGAATTGAAAATTTTGGATTTGAGTTTCGAAAAAAAACTGGATATTTAATAAACGATGAAAAATATTGAAAACGTCTTCAGAAAAATTAATAAATTAATAAAAAATTGTTAGCTGTCAATTTCAAAAATTAAAAATGTTTGCGGGTATTGGGTGTCGATGAAGGTGGTACAGTGGTCAGCACATCTACGGCCGTAGATAGTCCTTGTCCCTGTCCTTCTCAATGTTCACCTATCCATAACGACGAAACCTTTCCTCAACAAAAATAATGTGCTCACAGGTCAATGAGAGATGCATTATAGTGATATTCGTGGGAGGTCCATTAACCCATGGTGAGTTAGCAAAAGAGGGGTACAGTTCTATGAGAACCCCGTAATGACTGTGTTAAAGCCGGGGACAATAAAATGTGAGTTAATTTGTTATATTATGCAAACTTATGCTAAAATGTAACCCAAGAAAATGTGATAAAAATAAACGAACAAAAATTCTTCACAGGTATTTTGCTTTTCAGTTGATCTCTTTTCCTTTCTTTTCATCTTGTTCGTACCTTCCGTTGGATCCTATCTTGTACACGCGATGACGTATTGGACATTTCTTCCCTTGATGATTAAAATTATAATACAATTGATGAAATAATATTTTCTCCTTATTTTCCAAAGCTCCCCTAAAATCATGTCATTGGAATGTACTTTGGGATGATTATCTAGAATTTAATATCGACTCTCTTATTTGTATTGTGAAGTTAAAATTGGTTTCTTCAAATACGAAATTATGATATACTGATATTGAAATAATCTTAAATATTATTTGTTCAATACATGTGAAATATGTCTGTTTAATGAGAAACCACTTCTATGTTATTGAACTTGTTTTATAAATTGGGAAACAGGAGTCTTAAAACTCAGTAAAATTCATTCGATGTGCTACGAAGTTATAGATTATCGTTGTGACAAAATACATGTTTACAAGACATGATAGGGATACACGATGAAACATAATCTATATTCATCGCTTTATACTATTGTGGGTTTCATTTATAACTTTCTTAGCGCAGTGTTTTAAAATAGCAGAAATTCTTCTATTTATAAATTTGCAAAGAATAGCTCAATATAATGCAGAAAAAGACAAGAATTAGTAAAGAGACAGTCTCCTGCGTGTGAGAGAGCTGATAGAGTTTCTAGACAGACAGTGTGAACTATTGCTTTGAACGAAGTCCTCATTATTGAGTGTTCTTGAATGTGTACTATTATTGCATACATCAATTAAGAATTAAATATATAGGTGTACAAAATTTACACAATTCACGCACAGGTTGAGTAAAAATAGAACAATAAATTTTTGCTGATGATAATTACATACGAAGATAAAATTGACAACACCATCTCGGGAGTTACGAAGAAGCTACGGTGACCTGCAATACGGATTCCAATTATAAGATTTACAGTAAATACTACTTCATATCGAGGGGACATTATGAATATGTTTTCATCCCAAATGAACCAATAAAAAGAAATCTCTAATGGGATGACCTAATTAAAGATCCAAGATCGGATTACGTCACTAGAACAACTAATGACTGAACAAAAAACAACAAGAACTCCAAAAAGAGTATAATCTCCTGGATTTAACCATAAAACGAGGTGAGATTTTCGAGCAGTTACCCGGAATGCTATAATCAACTAATCTGGTTAACGCGCCTTTTAGGAACAAATAGTTGTCTAGGTTATAATTATCCTGCAAGCAGTGTCCTCCGTTGTAAAATTTCTTAAAGAGAAGAAAAAGTAACGCCGTTTTATCTCAACAATACGGGTATTAAAATTCTGCATGAATATTTTCTGTATTCAGTGCTGAAGTTAATTATTTAATTAACAAATTAAGGCTAGAGTGCCATCTGGAGGCATACTGGGGCAAATATAATACTTTGTACTCACTTCAACTCGCAAATTAGCTCACTCTTGTAGCGATAAGATGAACAAACGGTTAAAAAATCTCAAGGTCCCCGGATCCTGTATTTAATATATGGTAAACGTGATATTAAATCTCCATCTCGTTTAAATGCGAGATATTTTTTTTTAATTAATTGCAAAATGGGTATATTCAGTCTGTTAACAAAGTAGAAAATGCGATCTAAATCGTCAGATAAAGATGGTGTTTAATTTCAATCACACAATGTATTGTGTATCCAGTGTTTTAGTAAACTGAATATTAAAATGGTAGAAGTAATTCAATATCTCAAACCTTCTTACAGATTACCAGAAATGTTACTATTTATTATTCATATTAATACTTTTAAAGGTTCTACTGAATTAATTTTCTTTATATTTGATTGAGAGTCATGAAAGAAACATATTTTTAATTTGTAGAAACCCCTTTCAACTTTTGATTTAACCAATGGATATCTTAAGACATAGTCACATAATGCGTAAATATGTTGTAATTATGCGTAATGAGTAAACGCGTGTGTTATGGAAACATTGATAATCGATTGTAAAGATCATTCTATGATTTTACACCTGTTTCTTGTGTACATAGTGTACATTATACGATAGTAATACAAAGATAAATGGTTATATTTGTACTAGTATACAGACTTTGTCTTACCAGTTGCCGGTGTACGTATTTCAAAAAACGTGTCCTTCACTCACCTGAAACCAAAGAATAATACAATTCAGTAAAGTATACAAAAACGTATTGCATGTCTTAAACTTTCAAGATTTCTTCATTTACATACAGAAATCTCTTAAATTGGGGTGAACCTCACCGCCAGGTAACGGATATTTTATGTTGTTGAATGAAAATGGGAGACGGGACCGAGATTGGAGTTCGGGGTCTTCAGCTTAGCGCGCTGATACGCTACCAACTGCGCTACCGCATTGGTCTCTGGGACCAGTCTACCATTGACATTCAACTTGAGAGACCCGCAGTAAGCAGAAGGCCCCGAGCTCGAATCTCGGTCCCGTCTCCAGTTTTCATTCAACATAACAACTAATCTTTTACTTGGCGGTGAGGTTCACTCCAATTTAAGAGATAACATAATTAATATTTCAATAGTCAATATTAAGTTTCAACATAGTATATTTATTTTTTTCCATTTAATTTTGGTGTTAAACAACAAACCACCTGGTCATTACATGGCCAATTACATGGTGATTACAAGGTTCATTATATGTACGTATTAAATACTATTATACTTATTAAATATACAGCGTCAATTGCCGCTAAGTGTTTACCGGACGCACTTTTACTGACAATATATGGATCATTTCTTCCATTTTCTCTTTCCATTTTTATGGTTGGTAATTACATTTCTTCAAAACCAGTGTAGATTAGTCATATACGACAAAGTATTTCTTTTGGATAAATGATGCATGAGGAGTAGACCTAATATTGATTCAGTAAAAAAATGTAAATTAATGAATGAGACCTGTCAGATTCTTTCTGTATTAGAGGAGTTCACCATTATGTCTCTAGAGGCACATTGTCCACGGAACAGCACCCACTGCTTAGGGGGCATCACATTCCTTTAATCCCCGGTCGTTGTACTCAGGCCTCGTAATTCATGTGGCTAGGGAATGACAAGGGTGCCGAATGCCCTTCCATGTACCTCCCGAAGACGGGTAGGGTATGAATGAGGTGAGAGGTGAACGATGATGAGTGAAAGTTGTTGTGGAATGCAAAGCAGGGAAAACGGGATTACACGGAGGAAACCTGTCGCGAACTTCGTTCACCCACTGCAAATTTTCCTTGGATCGACCAAATTCGAGATCATACAATCCTATCAATTAAGACTAAATTTATGTTAATTAAAATTTAAGTATTCTTCTACTGAGACGCCACAGACTCCGCTGGCTATGTAACTACAAGGGGATGTACACGGGGTTAGTTTCAACGCAGCTATACGACGCCCTTAGCGTACAAGCTTCGTGTGAACACCGAACAGCCGGACAACGGGATAGTAGAGGGAGAAGAGTAACTGGCGAGTTCTTTTGCAAGACCGTCCTGCAAACGCTAGCGGTCCTGAGGCATCCCCAGCCGTTCTAAGGATTGAAGGGCGATTCGACAAACACTGTTCGTCAATTGCCCTACCCTTTAGCCTTTTAGATATACATTTAAAAAATTAAAATTTCACAAAATATGACAAAAACGTCATGGGTCCTTACCGGAAAAATAAAATTCAATTATATTTTGAAGTATAATTGTAATAAAATATTAAACGTGAAAAAATGTTTGACATGACGTGCAAAAATTAGGAAGCTAGCGCATTTTGCAAAAATTGTCCAGAAAGTTTTGTAAAACGAGAAAGATTTTGTGGAATAGGTGAATTAAGTTTTGATTTTCATTTTGAGATGAATGTTTTGGCCAGGAACAGGCGATAAATCGAACAAACGACGCGGTACGCCGCACCGCCGCGCTGTCTCAGGTTAATCTTTTACTGAGAACCCTTCATTTATATTTTCACTTATTTTCATGTGCGTTGTCATTTACCCAATAAATAATAAATGTAGGTTTCTATTGTGTAGTTTGAAATAATAAAAGGAAATGAAATAATTTGCAATTTTGGTCAGTAACATATAAACAAATGTGCATACTATAAAAGTGTTCAGTATTTATTTTATAAACCAATGTACTTCTTTGCGCAATTATTAACATTATAATTAAAATTCATTGCGCAATTATTAGCATATTTCACGTTTAATATTTTATTACAACAATATTAAATAAAATAATTGAATTTAATTCATAACTTCTTGGTAATATTCGTGCGAAACTTTAATTTTATAAATCAATATTTACATGATTGAAGGGTGTAATTGGCGCGCTATATTTGTCACGTTGCTCTTCAATTTGTTAAACCCCACCACTCGCGCCAGTAGGCGTCTAGATGTCACCAGTCAATGCTTTTTAGAAGAGCCCCGAGTAAACAGCTAGTAGTCGGCTAGTCAACTAGTGGCGTCGCGAAGCTGCGTTGAAACTAGCCCGTGTACATCCCCCTTATGAATAAAGCATTTTTTTCACAACCTGGTCAACATGCCTACTCAATATGTCGTTTTGAGGTTTCTTGAATTCGGGAAACTTCTCTGCTATAGGTACTACTTTAAAACAAGTCTGTATATGTTGGTTAACAACCGCTTCATTACATGTGACTAAATAGTTATTAGATGTAGCTAATCTTTGTATAACCTAAAACTCTCACAAATGTTTCAAGAGGGGCAAATATAAAATTCCTCGCATTAATAAAGAATTTTAAAAATGAAATGACTCGGTATGTAGTCGGGAAATACGGACTAACCTTTCTCAGCCGGAGCTGTAAAAGTTTTTCAAATACGAAAATTGGTATTTTTAAAATTACATTTTAAGTATTGTTTGCGGATGGAAAACAATAATGTTGAAAGTGTAACAGTGATAGGAATATTTTCGACTTTGATTCAAGTTTAGTGAAACAAAGAAATGTTCGAGAAAACCATATCTACACCAATAAATGTGAACTCTACGGAGTGTCATATTAATATTTGACCTCAAATTGAGGAACATTTTAAAGATTTGTAGCATGTATAGTGTAAAATAGTGTTAATAACGACGAATAACAAGAGTAAATGCTTAACAGTATACTACAGAACTTCGCTTGCACCACCGGTCACTAAATCGTGAATTTAGTGTAATTTCAATTCTTATGATTTTTAAACACTATACTCAGAATAATCTATAGTTCGATAATTTATACATGTAAATTTTTTGCGTTAAATTACAAACATATTGACATTCTATTAGTATTATAACTCGTAGCTAACTTTTCATCTTATCTAGGAATTTTTGATGAAATTTTTGAATCCGCCTCTGCCTTAAGTGTCCTTGATTGGAATTGATGGGATGGTCCCTTACTTGCTTCCGAAGAGTAAATTAGTTTATTGTCCTCCACGTGGTCATACGCACTTGTATTTTTTGACAATAAATTTATTATTATTATTATCAAGCACAGCAGTGAGTCCGCTACATAAGTAAAGATGCGCGAGGAGACAGTACATATGCTGGAAATCAAGCTTTCACGGCGCGAATTAGAAGACAAAACAGACGAAATTAAAAGAAACATTGGTTTACAGTTTTAAACTTCAATAATTTCTGTTAAACGATACACGAAGGATTAGATTAACAGTTATTGATCTCTTTGGATTATTAAACGTGTGATATCCTCAACAGGTACCTTAGATTACGTCTCCATACTCATCTCTTGTGAAAACGTAATGTGGAAACTAAATTTTAAAAAGCTAATACAAAATTTCATCTACGTCTTAAAATTAACCATAAGTGGCGAATTCTCTCTCGTCCTCTACAAAAGTGTTCTTCGATCCTAACTATTGTACACTTGTCCCTCAGTTCCCAACACATCTGGAAAATCCAGGTATGTCAGCCGTAAAACAAGGTGTTTCGATTAGACACCAAAGTTCCCTGGTTTATCAGTAATTATTCTCTCCAAAAATGTCTTAAAAACCTTTATTTGTGAGTACATTCACGCTGCTACACAAAATTTCCTATTCTCTCTTACTAATATCCTTGGCGCTACCTACTTCCGCATCGGCAAAGTAGATTTCCTCACCCCCAGACTACAAAACAGTTACCCTCTTCATTTATATCTAGAACATCACTCTGATATGTAATTCACCAAGCTACACATTTCTAAGGAAGTGTTCTATAAGTTCCCTCATTCAGTTTATTGTTTGGCCTAAGTCTTAATTGTTGTCTCATGTGTTGTATGTGTAACCATTTAATTTCTGAATGAGCGTGTACGCTGAGCGATGTATAACTCAACTAAGTTTTAAAACATGTTAAAAAATGTGCGATAAACTTACTCATTGTTTTCCTGTCTAAATGAAAACGACCGGGCATTGCTCTTACTTAGCAAATGCATGAAGAAAGTAAGTAAAACATTAGACACTTCAGTGTTTGTGTTTTTAACCAAGTTTGCATGGAAAGTAAATGACAAAATACGAGTAAGAATGCATGTATACCAATTAAAAAACGTATGTACTAATTAATTGTTAAATGAGCGTTAGATGTACTGATAACAAAAGCAATAGAAATTTTAAAAAATTTAATGCACGAGTTTATTTATTTTTAACAATAATCTCATCAGAAATCGTGATTCAATAAATCAAACAATGCGAGAAGAGACGCTATTAAAAAAATGTGTCCATTACTCATCTGAATGAAACTAATACGCAAAATTTACAAACTTATTTCACATATTGTCTTCATACACTTACTTAAAGTCAGTGTATATTGTTTCTGTTTCATAATGGTCCTCATTTTTGATAAATATTGAAAGTGAAGTAAAATATACTCATTAAAAATATAACAAATTAGAGAAAAAATATTTATTTCTGTTTTTAGTATTAAAAGTGCACAATTTGCCCTTAGGAAATCCAAAAGAGTAAAAGTTGAAACAACGCCTAAAATCCAATGAATGAAGGTTAATATTTATACATAAATTTTTTTCTAATAGGTTACACTTTTAAAGTAGTGATACATATATTATACTAATAGTAAATAAATATGGTTATTGAGAGAGGTGTAATTGTGTCGACAACCTCTCTCATGTGAGGGCTCAGATAAAGGAAAATAGTGGCGTGAAAAAACAATGGAAATTAAGGTAGAGAGAGATATAAAGAAGAAAAAAAAAAAGATAAAATGACCAGAAGAAAGTCTGTTCTCAGCGGCGGATGGTGTTACATAAAAGCGGCATTAGCAGAACACATTTTTGCCTTTAATTCCGCGGTCGATTGAGATGAGTCGAATGTGTCGACGGGGAGCTGTAGACCAACAGCTTGCGGGAGCTTTTCGTACTCGTGAGTGAATAATATTATTCGTACAATCTTCCATATTTCTCAAGACGTCAGGGGTGTAAGTTGAAGGTAACTGACGTCATCATAAAAAGTAGAATCAGTTCTCATTATTAATTTATCGTCTGGGAAATAATAGAGAAATGAGTTTTAACTGCTTTTTCAATTATGAAATATTGTTTTATTTTAAAACCAACATTACGTTAAAAATAATTTTCTTTCAACAGACCCTCATCTATTTAAGAAATTGTACAATTAAAATGTGTAAAGGACTATGGTTCATTTAAAAGAAAATTAAAGTAATGAAAATTTAAAAAATACAATATTAGTCAAAATAATAATATACCTACATTTTGATTAATGTACATATTAGGTTTCATTTTCGTCTCTCAAATTATTTTTCTTCTTAAAATTTCCATAAAATCGACATATTTAAACCCTGAAATATTATCTTCACGTGTCAATGAAAAATTAAAATGTCACCACGTGACAATGAATGAATTTGATATGAATTGTGATTTTTTGTGTACAGAACGTTCTAGGAGAACAACACCCCTATTTTATTTTTTTTGCTGTCTACTGGATATTCTCGAATTGATATTTTGTACGAAATAATTTAATGTTGAAGTTATACACGTAAGTCGCGAAGAATCAAACTCTTTTCAGAAGTATAATTGATCACCATTATGATAAAAAAGAAACCCGTCATTTAACACTATTCACATTTTTTCTCCATAATACGATCATTAAATAACGTGATATAATTAAAGACTAATGTGTGTTATTTGTAGTTATATTCACCTTATAAACAATTTTACTAATAATTATTTCTTTAGTGAGAAAAGTGCAATGTTCTATTAGAGTTTACAATTATTTAAAAATGCTACTATAAAGTAGGTATTTCAAGTTTTGCGTAAAATCAAATTTCCCGTGGATACATTTTTTGTTTACACATGAATGGGTTTACAGGACGAAATACGTCTATGTACATCCCTGCTTACCGTCTATTTGTCTACGCATTGTTTTTCTCCCGGTAGATGCAGATGCTCAAGTTTGTTTCAAAGCAAAGGAATTATGAGCTTACGGATAGATAAACTAAAGAAACTCATATAGAAAAACAAAGGCTAACGAATACAATATGGGAAACAATTTGATAAAATAAATCGCAACGTTTTCACCGAATACCAAAAATCCCATGGTCTGCTTTTGTGAATGATAATGGCATCGAATTCTTTGAGTAAAAGAAAATCCCCTTATAAACAATTTTCCTCAATTATGGAATTGAGCTTGAATTTTATTATAAATCTGATTAAAACATTTCCAAATCACACATACTTTAATCTCTTAAGGGTCAAAGGATCTTTTCAAAATTGTTGCAACTAACGCTTAAAATATGACTCAATAAAAATAATAACTTTGAAAAAAATGAAACGTTTTTGAAAATGATTCTACTATAAACCATTTATTACAATTAACTAAACCATAAGTGAATACATCTTTTAACGTTTCATAAAATCTCCAAAATATTCCATCTATATATGCATAAACCATTGTAGGTGCATACATTCTTAAAATATCAGAAAATGAGTACTTAGCTATAATTAATGTGATACACAAAACTACATAAATATATAAGGAAACTTGTAAAAACGAAATAAAAACAGAAAAAAATACTAATCGCTTCAACCGTAAATTCAAACAATTTATTCTAAATAGGAGCCAATCTCAAACAGCAAATTAAGTGTATATTTGTTTTATTTCCATGGCGTACAACGTATTTGCCATAATTCTTAAAATAATCTTAATAAAGAGAAATATTTCCGCTAAGAGTACAACAAAATTGAAAAATAATTGAAGTAGACTGTACTGAAGCATTATCGTTGACGGGTTGTCAATATTGACGCCAGGTTATCGACCTTTGCTGGTAGGTCTAATACAAATATTTCCCTTTGTACAGCAGAAAGAGTGTATTGGTTGTATGAAGCACTCAAAACTTCATGCCATCCTCGGGAAGAGGAACTGCCTGATGTGTGCTTTAACAAAAGAAGAGAAGAAGAATATATTTTAACATGCTGGTTAGAGAGGAAAATAGGAAAACTATTTATGCAATCAGAAGGGAACCTACTGTTAGACAAGTATTGTTCTGTGATTATGAATTCTTGGGCAAACAATATTTGTAATAGACAAGATAAACACGTTTACCTTCATTTAGTTATAAATGTAAACTTATGCAACTCACAATGCTTATATTAAACCGATGGTGATTTGTTTCAACAATTATAAAATTATGTGATTTTATCGTTCTAGTTGAAAACACCAACGTTGAACTTATATATTGATTAATCAAATTTTATCAGCAGTATAATGTAAGACTAAAACAAAATACTCACGTAACAATGTGAAATTTGAAGCAATTTTCTAACAAACAAGAAATAAGACAAGACATAAATTATGTATTTATTATCTTTCAAAATCAATTAACCTAAAACCAGCTGATAAATCTATTCAAAATATATTGGTAACTTATTTTATCTGTGTCTTTGTTTAGAAAAATCTTGTTGATAATCTTTGTTTAAAAAAATTGAATAACACCTTTTGTTTAATATGAATCTTGAGGATATGATTAGGCTACGACTAATAATGAATGCAGAAACACCAACTATTTTCCAGAACATTAACTTTATTCGTTTCCCTATTGTAGTTTCTCCTGTCTTTTCTTTATTTCGTCAAGCGTCGTGAAGTGCAATCACGAAACAATGTTTTTCTATGAAATTCATACAAACCATACTTCCTTTATTCACAGCGACGAGTACAGCTTCGAAAGATGTGAGTTTAATAGAAAAAAGAGAAAATGTGAACTAAATGTTTATGATGGGAAGAATTTTGGCATACTTATTCCAGATTTTTCACTTAATTCCATTGCCACACTATAGTCATAAAACTGAAAAAAATTGATAAAATACAGTCAAAATTGATGTACGTTCATAACACTATCCATCGTAAATTATTTCGTTTGTCATTTTTAACAAAGATACATATAGATAAACAAAAAACTTTCTCTAATGGGTAAAAACTTTTAATTATAATTTGACACTTATATAATTACTTCTACGTCGGAATTAACTAAAAAATCTGTTACAATTTTAGTTCAAGGACTAACTATGTAAATACGTATAATGATATGTACATGGGATTTATTACGTCGCTTGAAGGAGCCATCTCGTTCATCATGAGAATGTTAAAAAATGTTTCATAGGTATTACATATAAAATTCTTTACGTTCAAAAATATTGAAACACTACAATTTCTTACGTCTATTATTGTTTGATTGTTTATAAAAGTTCATTAATATTTAAAATTTCATTAATATTGGTGGAGTAGGTGATCGATGGGTAAGTCAATTTGTGACTGAAAATTGTGCCAGAAGTAAGTAAATGAGTATTAGATATAAAGAAAGGTACATTCACGAAAAGGGCTGGTGATACAGAATAGCTGAGAACTTGAGTCAAACGTAAAAGTAGTGAAAAGTACTTAATACATCTGAAGACAATAAATCGAGTTATATCAACATAAAGAAAATTGCGAGTAAAATAATTTGAGGAAAATTTTGACGGCAAGACACGCATGTGGAGAAAATAAAGTAATACTTTTTTTTCATGTTAAACTAGGAAGTTAACATTTAATATCGTATCATCAGAACCAAAGAATTTGAACATTTCTGAAATTTTAATTAACAAAATTTAAGGATAGTATTTCAATATTTATAAAATGAAAACTAAATAGTTCTTTGGCCAATGAAAGTTTCGTTAAAAAAAATACTGTACCTAATATAAACCCTTCCTTAATCTCTTCCCTTTCATATCCCTCAACTGCTCATGGTCCTTGAGCTCTATCATCTTTGTGATAACAAAAATTCTGAAATGTAAATAAATAAAGTTCACATCTTTGAAGTACTTGGAGCAAAAAAATCTACGTATTTGAGAACGTAAAATAATTTTATTTTGGATGGGGAACGTAAATTGTTCATTATTTGCAATTTCAGTCCGGGAGAGGAAATTTACAATGAATGTCAACCCATATCAATACACTCAGTGAACGCAGGCGCCAGCAAGTGCGGAAGCATCAGAGAGATAGATAATAATTTCCTCCAGCGATACAAACCGCGAAGAGACTGGCGGCGAACTTGCGCAACAGCTCGTCAAGGACAGCGACCACGAAGCTGGAGGCCGTATGCCACTTCAATTCAGGATTCTTGACCAAACGAATATAATATTCTTGAGGGCTTGGTCCAATAAATAATACCTTTTATGAACTTGCCAACGTTTCGGTTTCTTATTGATATCTTCGTAGCGTAAACAAATAAAGCAGGTTCAAGCACAAGGATAAAATAAACCTAACAGGTGAACATTACTGTCTCTGTATAATTATAACTGATCAAAAATTAAAAAGCAATACAAACATTCACTAGACGTTATACGATATAATTATTATCGTACATAATACGTATCGTTTTGGATAATTCTATTTGTGTTATGTGTTGTGAATGTTTGTCTTTTACTTTTTAAATTCTTGGATCAGTTGTAAATATTTAGAGATAGTATGTTTCCGTTAGTCCTGCAGAAAGTTCCAATAAACGGACAAACAGATTCAATATTAATATTTGAAAATTGAATTTGCAATTGAATAAATATTTGTAAAATTAGTGCTTAACTATAATCCTTTCAGCATTTATATTATACTTAAAAGCACACCAGGAAATACATCATTCTATCGAAAGAAGAGTTATACTGTTTTATTGATTGTGATAAAAACGGCCGCATAAAATTACACTTAAATATTTTATAAATATACATAAATATATATATGACATAAAATATCAAATTCCTTTAGCATTGATTTTTCTATTTATATTGGACTTTTTGATAATCCAAATTTGCGTTTCTCCGAACAAGATCCCAATTAGTTCTGATTATTTTGTATTGTATTCAGTTTCTAATGAATGTTTATAAGTGCAAACAGGATTAAAGTATATTTGTTCTAATTTCAGAGGAATAGACGATACAGTTGTAAATAAGAGTAATTCCTCCCTTTAATGTACGTGCTATCCTCATACGAAATTCTTCGCGCAGTGTTTTTCATATACGGAGAGAATCTGGGAGTTAAATTGTTTAATTAGATAGGTCAATTGTAACAACGAAGGAATCATTTAAAAAAACGAATTTGGTGTCGTAGAAACT
Organism: Laupala kohalensis; assembly: GCA_002313205.1. NCBI lineage: Eukaryota > Metazoa > Arthropoda > Insecta > Orthoptera > Trigonidiidae > Laupala > Laupala kohalensis. Next base: position 807,312 of record NNCF01129968.1, read on the forward strand.
AAATAAGAGAAGTGGTGAATGAAATACATCTTTTTATGAATATTTTTACTGTATTCAGTAGAAATAATTGTATTCTTATATACAATGAATAAATTGAATAATACAAATCACATATTAAACCACTTCTTTCTTTCATTTCATGTTGATAAATAGTGGTACCTGTTTTAATATTTTGTAACACAAACACAACCACGAACGTCTTCTCTAACTCATAAAGACTTGCCGACCCTGACAAGTTTTTCACGGGAATGTTAGTTGATGTGATACAGTTTCTTCACGTAACGGAGAGTGTTACCTACTCTCAGACACCTACTCCCTGACAGTGCATCACCTACTAATAGCAGAAAATACACAAGAATACGGAAAAATATTGATCTGGTTGCAGATTTACCAACAATTCTCGTAAATGAAATGGATAATGTTAATAAATTATTGAATTTTTATAAGTGTATCAGGGCCACATGTTGTCGGGTGGGTTTCAATTCTCATTCTTCTTTTCTTTTCCTCTTCTTCTTTCGTTTCATTCTTCCTTTTCCTTCGTTTGGAAAATTATAGTTATCAGAACTTATTTTATTTTGATGTAAAGTATTGGGCAATTGTTGTCTTTCCTTTCATCTTTGTCTTTAGATATTTGGTGAACTCAGGAGGGTTTTTTAGTGGGTATGGTCGAGTTATTCAGCGAGTCCCACACACGGGGAAGAGTCATGTCAGCTCATCCCTAAGGTGCGAAAATGCATTTTTTTCTCACCTGCAAGGGCTCTAATGGCATTGACGTTGGCGAACTCTAAAGTCTCATTAAGATTTAACGTAAACAAATAAAGCAGGTTCATGCACAAAATCGTGATTATATCTTATTTAGTACATGATATTTAGCGAAAATTGAAAAAAAACACGTCACTTTCTAATTCATCCTTTTTAAATTAGAATTTCGAAAAATCCATTCTTTTCGAATTTATTTTATATATAGTAAAACCGACATAATATCTCAATTAGTGACAGAGATATAGCGAAAATAACAAACCGTGACGTCACCGACGGCAAAATAAAATTGAAAACATCCTTTATACATTCCTTTGCATTATTTATAGGAGTGACATGGAATAATCGGAAAGTCCGTATCCAACAATATAAATTAAAAATGTTTACTTACAAAACTAATGCGGCACTTAAATTAGTTTGTGAGATTTAAAGAGTATGGTGAAACTTTAGAAAACTACATTTAACCCTGATAACCCATTTAAAATGGGAATTTCATAAAACCCTTTGATGGTGCGCCTACACAATATTAAAGCAATATCACGTCAAAATTTCAATTTCTCTTCTTTAATAATTTTGTATCCACAGTAATAAGTAAGTCAATCACGATAACGCACCAAACATTTTCACCACTTTTCTCCCATTTAAATGTAAAATTAAAAAAAATCCAGATGTGTTTGGATACTTGTTTTGGATATATACGACAAAATCATGAAATCATTTCTGCCTCTCTGGATCCATTAAAAACGAAACGTGAAAAAATCCTGAGACACATTCTAGGTATCCTAACTAACTTATTCGTATACAAAAATTGAGATATGCCAATTTTCGGGTAAGAAATATAGAAGATAACAAGAATTCGGAACATTGCATTTTCCCTTATTTTACTTATTTTATATCAGAATTTCAAAAAATTCACTCGTATCTGAGCGCTTACGTTGCAAGAGGAATTTTCGGTTCAAATTTAATGTATCTATCTTCAGTACTTTAGGTTCTGTGTTGATGTATGAGTCAGTCAGTCACTTAGTCAAGAAAACGTCGCTTGTATGGAGAAATGAATGTCACTTCGAATGTTTGAAAGTTTCCGCGGAATTCGAATCAGTTTATTTAATCAGATTGGAAAATTAAGATAAGGATTATTACTCTTCCCCAAAGTGGTCATACGGAGTTTGTAACTGTTTTGTAGTCAATGAATTTATTTATAACCTTTGAAGTTTACTGTCAATTTTGCGGAACAGTTGGCTATTTCATGTTTTCAGAACAATACTTTACATTCATCATCTTTATCTAATAAAATTAAAACATTTAACTTTAATAAATAATCTTTTTGAGGCACTGAGAATTGGTGGTTATAAAGAATGTAACCACAGAGGTTCCGAAGAACGGAAAGTGAACTTACATTGATATGATTCCAGAGTATAACTTTTCTTTCACAGTGATTATTTGGTAAATTTCTAATTTACTAATATTTTTCATTGAACAAATTGGAAATTTAAATTTAATATCTTAATATATTTAAATAATGAGCATAATAATAATAATAATAATAATATTAATAATGAAAACACCTGAAGGTCAGAATTCTGGCTGAAACGTTTTGTATTTAAAAATATTCAGTTCATATGCATTTTTTTAACTTGTATAATTTCACATATTTTCTATCTCTCGCAAACGAAAATCTATTCACGCGTCTTCCCCGATTGAGCTGCGTGCGTAATAGTAGTTCATAGAGCGCAAGCGTCGCCAAGGTAAGGAGGGTAGGTATACTCACATGCATTTAACTTTACAGAAAGTATTGCAATATGGATGTCTAACACGAATTTCCAACTTTTACGAATAAGTAATATCCGAATAAATATTAATAGTAGTCTAGAAGCGACAATTTGCTGTGATCAATGCAATTAATAACACTGCAAACTAACACACAATGTAATATTCATTTCCACAAGTTCGATTCGGAAAGAACAGAATAGCACAAGAGCAAGTGAATTGAATTAATGAACGATGTTGGCGATAGATTTAAGGTAAGTACTCCCAACGTAAGTACATTTATCATTNGAATTGAATTAATGAACGATGTTGGCGATAGATTTAAGGTAAGTACTCCCAACGTAAGTACATTTATCATTACTCTTATGGACGATTGCGTAGTAAAAGCGTTGGCTACACTGTGTACCGACATCAAGTCAGTTAGACTGGCAATAAATAAATTATTTAAAATAGAATTTATTATGAAAGGAGCAGTTACAAACTGCGTATGCACACGTTTAGGACAATGAACTAACATAGTGCTGCTACTTTACTATAACCTATATAATAAACACAGTGCGTACTCGTTCATGTTTTTCTTTCTTGGAGTAAAGTTACATGTCTTTGAGTATATGTGGATTCTTCTCATCAAACTATATGAAACTGTGTGAAGCGGGTGGGAAAAGGTTTATTCATATCTTCGAGTTTCCCTGGGTGAGTGCAGCTAGTTCGCAATTACACATTGAAATTTTGGGTACTACGAAAATATGTCTGATTAAAATATGAATTCAAGGAAAAATTGTATGAAATATACAAGTAAATTTTGTGATCTTTCTATTTTTGGTACAACTGAAGCAAAATGATCTAGAAGTGCATATTTCTAAAAACGGTTGGTAGACCATACATTACACGAGATAAATTCGTTTGGATTAGTTTTTCAATTGAACTTTGTTGAACTTTCCCGTTAGAAGAAAACGAATAGCTTATCTTTTCCTTGAGACAATTATGGATCAAGACCAAAGTCAGAGAATTATCTTGTTACGTTCTGTTGGTCGCCCGTCGTTTTTGTACTCGGGACATCCACATAAGATAGTTCACTATATTTCACTACACGTCTAATACACTTACTGTTAAAGAAAAATAAGAGTCTTTTTAATACATTTCAGGGGATTATAATGACACTTAAAAAAAATTAATTATTATTATTTTCAGAGTATATGAAATATTTTGATTGAATGTAATAAAATTATTTCTTTTTTATTCGAGAGAACAAAATATATCGCATAAACAATCAGAAATTATTGTTATAGAGAATGAGTCCGTTGTAGTTAGTGGCATGCTCTTATATAATGTATTTGCAACGTAAATAATATAGGATATATGTTTTTAAACCTTCGAATATATATGCAGGTTTCTGAAGTTATTTAGGTTAAAAATAACTTCCTCCATCCCAATTATTCCGAATAACGAATTAGTTATGAAGATACACGAACAACTACGATATATTAATTAATTGAGCAATAATTTGTAGAAAACGAGTAGGCCATTATGTAGTCTCGCAAGAAAAATCTAATTAAATTAAACAGAATCATCAAACTAACAAGTTCAACATTACCTTTATTACCCTACAAAAACGTGAAGTTTATCAGTCCATTGAAGACATTTCTGTAAATTCCTGAGTATGTGAGAGAACGAATATCAGTTAAGTGGGATTTCTAAAGGTCAAGTGAAACAAATACGTATGACGTCTTTCACTGATACGTGTCTCATGCAAATGGAGGAACAAGAGGTGTATTGGCTTTCACCGTTTACGCAACCAGAATAGTATTTATATTTCATATCATAAAGGTTCTGTAGGTTTGGATAATTTTACTCTCACGTCCACTGGAGGATAGTATTTGCCCAAGTCAAATTCTGAAATTCTCAAAATTCGTCCCTTCCACAATAATTTTTTATTGTGTAATTTAGCGTGAGAGAGAACTAGGTAAAGAATACATTGATTTTTCACAAGAAACTCTGTGATTGTTCATCCTGATGTTACGAGTAATATTTGTTTCTTCTATACAAAAACTCTTAGACTTAGAAAGTAAATGATATTTCTGGAAGTGCATTCACTGGATCGTTTTTTTACCTGATCCACCGCATTCTCTGGATCGTGCATAATTGACCAGAATATTGATACCCTTTTTAATAATATTTCTATTAATTAAAACAAGTGTTTGTTTTATTTCAACTACACACCATTGTTTCCCGAGATAAGTCATGCAAATATGTTTTACCGTAGTTGGATGTGACATACTGTTGTTCTTATGATATCAAAGATTTGCACGGACATACAAACGAGAGTAACATAATATACTCTTAATAAAATCATGATTTAAGAATTGAAATGTGTCTGAGGATTATTCTCACAGTTTCAGCTAGTAATAAACAAGACTCGGATTCTGCGTTTCTTTCTTTACTTTCTACGGCAATGAGGCATTAATCTCTAGAATTCTAACTCTAGAACTCTAGAATTCGAGTGATCATTTGAATTGAATTTAGTTTAAAAATGCATATTATTGAAGATTTTTGTTAATACTTTATGATTTTTAGGTTAAATTACTGCAATCAATGTATGAGCTTATTATGGATTGAAATATGACTTATTTGGTATGAACGATCCCAGTGGTATTATTCAACTAACTCAATTAACGCTTGCACTTTCTTAGTAATAAGTGGAAACAGTATACACGTAACTTTCAAAGTGCATATTACGAATTTTTCATTTCGTTTAATTAAATTTTTTGATGGTATTGGTGATTGTTTGTTTGCGAAATTCAAAATGAAATTAATTTGCGTAGTCTCGCCAATTTTATATATATANTGGATTTTAAGTTCATATTTTGGGCATTTTTAGGGCATATTTCAAGTCCATTTTTGAACATTTTAGTGCATATTTTCTGATGTTTTAGTACATATCGATCCGAGTCCTAGTAATAATAAAATAATGGACAGTGTGAGGTAAGGGAGCGGGCGCTTTTTTGTACAAGAACTGAAGAGATATCGGAAGAGACAGCGGAGAGGAACCTGATAATCTGTCGCGTCACGAATGACAAGTGAGTAACTGCAGCGCACAGTAGTCATAAACAGTAGTACATCAAAACTGGTCGCAGGATGTGGCAGACCAAGAGCGTTGTACTCCTCCTGGTGTCTACGGCGTCCATCTCAAGTTGGGAGTTGAAATGGAATGAAGTTTCCAATTCATCATCGGAGACAAAGAATGTAACCACAGAGGTTCCGAAAAACTGTGAGTGAACGTACATTCTTATGATTCCAGAATATGTTTTTTTTCACAATGATTATTCGGAAATTTTCTAAATTTACTTACATTTTTCTTGAACAAATTGGTAGTGTAAATTTAATATCTCGATATTTTTCAGAACTGGTCGTATTAATAATAATAATGAAATGATTTATCATTTGATATACATAATTTTAGTCAATTTTGTAATTGTTTATTTTGTAGAACTATCGCCCGATACAAAAACAGCACTTACTGTCACCGTTGATGAACAGTTGATAGTTAATCAAACGATATTTTCAGGCAAATCTCTGGAGTATGTTTTAGATTAGATAGTAGTTATTTTAGCAAAGTTTTCCTCGTGAGACAAGACAGTAGATCTAGAATTTTTATGTAAGTTACATTTAATATAATACAGTTAATTGTACAGCTGATGATTCAGTTTTATCCCCGTATATTGCGCATAACAGTCATCAGAATCACTTTCCTCAGAAGTAAAATATTTTAATATTAATTATGTCATTCAATTGTAAAGATTTTAGAATAGTAGCTTTTATCCTCTAGATCTTAAATACGTACTGGAAAATATTCTACTCGTATAATAACTGTATTTTTTAATTAGTCATATGTTCAACCCACAAATTCTATATAATAAAATTGTTTTATGTAGAACCAAGATAAAATGAACAGATATAATGTAGCGGAACCTTAACAGATGCGATATTACTTCACGTTAAATTATTCACGTTTTGTAAAATATTGTAAAACATTTTTACTCTAATAAAATTGTACGTAAATCTTCGTGTTTTTTTCGCTTTATAGACATTTTTTTAAATCTTACTATTATTAAGATCCATAATATCATCGGATCTGAAGGGCATATTTTACTTCAAGAATGTAAAACGTCGATAAATTTAAAATTAATCTACAATTAAAATTACCCTTTGACATGTGAGTTATTGACGTATGAACAATGATTACAGCTTTGGGAATTCCACTTCTGCTGTCAAAACCTCCGAAACTGGACCGAGCACATAAAAACAAGTTACTCATCGAGGCGCCATGTGAGAATTTCTGCAATTATTTGATATGGCAAATGAAGGTATATTATTCCAACAATAACAAGCTTAACCAATGACAAATAATTTTGTTTCATGTACCAGATTATACGTTGTGCCTTCGAATGACAAAGCAAAACTAATTCGGAAACTAAATTAGATGAGCATATGAGTAAGGGCATACGAAGAATAGTAGGAGTTAATCGTGTAATAAGAGCGTATGATATAATATCCGAGAAACATCGCATGTCAATGACCATGAAAAGGGTCCTCTACTCACATAGAAGAAGCAATACAATTTGGTGATATAAAAAGTCGTAGCGTGACTTCATCAAATATATTATTTACTTAGCTACTAAACTTTTAATTTCTTTGCATTGTCATTATATAAATACAAATAACAAAAATATTCTATTGCAGAAGAAAGAGATGTAAATCCCCAAAAGTACGTTCCTTTTGACGGTGTATAGAGGGAAAGAAGATAATTCTGTCTTTTCATGGGGAATAGAGGAATTTTATCATAATTTGATGTGTATTTTTCTAGACGTAGTAGGAGAACAGATAGTTCTCATCCGATAGTTTGGCATATTTCTCTAGGATGCACGCATTATCTCTCATCCACGAGATACGTTTGTATCAAATTAATTTGCTAGCCACGATAAAAAATAAAAGTCTTAAATATATAAAATAAACTTCATTCTTAAATTACACAATTGCAAGCTTTACAAATAATTTAACATTTCTGGTTCGGTATATGTGAAGCGCCCGTCATTGAAAACGGTATACGTGTAATGTTCATCATTGAATCAGAACACGTGAAACGTACATCATTTAAAGTAGCTGATCATAGTCACTTTTACACGATACTACATGCAAAATTGTTTGGAATAAAGTTGGTATCAACTCTATATAAAAATTGAATCTGTAATAAATAGAAGTAATGCATGGATTACGTAAAAATATAATTTTCATAATTTTACCATATGCTCAAACTTTCGGCATTAATAACATGTATATCTCCGAAATTCATTATCATCCAAACTCTCTTTGTGCTCGAAACCCAAAGACACCACAATGGAAGAACAGTTCCTTGTTCTTCCATGTTGACAGTGTAGACCAAGACTTGTTTCAACAGTGTAGACCAAGTTTGTCATTTCCTTTATTATTGATTTTACACTGTATGAACGATAAGATTACTCCAAATTCTTTAGTGCTGGATTTGTCAGTATAGGAAATTTTCAAGCATTTAATATTATGCAGTATTGCGTATAATTGATACGTGGACTCATGAAAATAATTGACACACATTGGTAAAGAAGAAAAAGGTACTAAGATTTATAGATACCAAAACATCATATTGTTACAATTTTGCTGAAATAATTCAGTTAATTGCTTCAAATTATCCGTTTACCTCAGTTAAAGAACCAAATCGTTTCGTCAGCGGCAACGTGTGTTTGCAGTATCCAAACAAACATAAAAAAGTACAGAATTCGATTTGCTAACATATATTTTCTCCCTTCGAATGATTTTACCCGGAAGATAGTGATTCCTGGGAGATCGTTTTAGAGCTGATGCCAATTCGAATTTAATTTTTATTTTGAAACATAATTATAAGGGAACCAGTACATAGCTAAAATTAACGTTTGCACCACGTCCTAAGTCCGGAAAATAACGTTTGTAAATGTACCTTATTTTTGGAAAAAGTGTAAGTATAACATGAGAAACAGGGGTCTTTATAAAAAGTTAACTTTTCGAAATAACACAATCGTAAAATAAAATAATTTCTAAAATAATATAATTTACTGACAAAATTTTGAACAATACTTTTTCAGTCTCCACTTGATCGCAATTGGCGATCTGCAGATTTTGAAGCACATTCCAACTTCCCTGATACATTCTACGTACGAGGACTACGTCCAGATACCAACTACACTCTGCGAGCCCTCGTGCGTCCTCGGAATGGAGGACTGCCCTACGCAGCAGAGGATGTCCCAACGATGGAAGCGCACACTTGTCCAGGTGATAAATAGTCCTGAGAATATTTAACGATAAAAAAGTGTAAAAAAAATTCTTGAAGTAGAATTTGTTCGTATCAATTTGAACTACAAGGAGTTTGAAGGGTCAATGAAATCAAAATCAGTAATTCTAAAACTTCATTAAATGATGCATAGGAACTATGCATAATTATATCAATCACAAATTTTATATAAGAATGTCAACAAAATTAAATTGTATTGGCATTATTATTCTCGTCTATCGTAATATTCCAATTTAAGTATTTAGAACGACCTTGTAAGTAGACTAAGTTATTATTAACGCTAACAACGTTTCGACAGCTGCATGGTCATCATCAGGTTATTGTACTAAAACCATGAAGTCTACATCGTGAGCGAAAATGAAATTTTAGTCTACTTACAAGGTTATTCTTCATATTTAAATTTAAAAAAATAATTTTTCTTTTTTATTGAATTTTTTAAATTATTTTTTATAGACGGAAGAAAATACATCTATATAAATAAAAAATAAATGCTGTTCGTTGGTAAGCGCAACACTTAGGAAGGGCTGCAACGATTTAGCTAATTTTAAAAAAATGTTCGTAATAATTTTAAGTCAAAATAAGGTTTTTAGGGAAAGAAAAATTGGAAAAGTTGTCCGGAAAATTGGAATTCGGGAAAAACTGAAATTGCTTTTTTCTACGGGATTTTTGTATGAACTCAAGATACTATGGATATGCGTAATTCATTTTTGTTTTGTTCGTAATGGCCCTGGAAAAGTTGTCAGGAAAAAGAATTCGGGACAATTACTAAGGAAAGTCGGACAAACTGCAAAAATCATAATTTTTGTATGCACTCTCGATCATAACTGACGATAGGAACGACATATTTGGTTGATACTTTTTTCCCAGTTTTGTTTTTGGACAGGACAACGTCTGTTGGGTCAGCTAGTTTACAATAAATGATTTTAAAATCACATTAAAATATTTTTAAGGTGAAATTTTTATCTGCGTCTTTTACCATTTTAATAGGTTAGTGTACAGTTCACACGAACGAGCGAGGAAATTAATATTTTAATTGATTACGAAAACATTGTTGGAATCGAAACAATTGTCACGAAACTCGAAATTGAAGAATCCTAATATTTTTGAAATAAGCAATCTGAATAAGGAATCTAAACATTCAATCTTAAATAATTTAAGATAATGTTGATACACGGCCGAACGATAAAGCCTTGTTAAACAACAATAAAAAGAGAAAAATCTCCTCTAGTCAACATTTAATTTTACCATCATACCGAACAAACGTATCTATTTACATTCACCATAACACATTAAGAATTTTTCTATTCTAGTATTCGTAAATGGGAAATGTAGCGTGCTATTGAAGCTTATCTATATGGAGTAATAGGAGGTAGGAGTCGGGTGTTAAGCTATTGTTAGTAACTGGGTTTACTTACAACTTGGACCATGTGGAGGGGTTAGTATACTCACCGCAGCCAAAGAAAAGTAATGAGGAGCCTAAAGACTGCGTGTAAGTTGAGGAGCCAATGCCAGCAATGAGAGATTGCCGACTCTTTCTGTCGCGTGGTGTTTTTCTCTGATTCTGTGTCAGCAGAATCTTTCATTCGTACACTGTCGTCCACACCAGTCATTACGCACACAACCGGACTAAGAGGTCAACTCTGAAATAAAATACTCTACACGTGCTCATCTTCCGTTTAGGAGAGGGATTTAACGGAAAGACCTGACTACAACCGTATTCTTTGGGCTTTTAAAAAATTTGTTTATAAGGTAGTTGTTGAATTTTGTCTTTGAATTCTATACTGAATTTTATTTTTGAATTGAAGAATTGTAGGAACACATTTTAACTTTGAAGAAACTTACAATCAACTTATTTCTCTGCCAATTATTAATTTACATCATTCGCTAGTTCGTATTTTGTTAGTAGAGCTAATGTTCATTCAATGTCATTATGTTGTTGTCTAATTCAAACGAATATTAATGTTTATTTCATAGTGTTTTAGTCTTGAAAATATTACGTGCGGTTCTTTGTTATTATTTTATGTTATTCTATGATTAACTAAGTAATACAGTATTTTGAATGGTAGTTATAGTATAACCTACAATTTCTCTTATAGTTGTACGATTCAAATGAGACAAACACTGAAACATTTACAAAATTACAACAATTTACGTGGAAAATATTTTGTATGTTAAAATATTGATTAATATATTTTCCATTAATGAAGAAGGTCCTTTGCCGAACCGGAAGTAATTGAGATGCCAACTGTGGCGGTCAGAGGGCTTGATTTGTCCTTTGGCCGATAGGACACACGATATTTCCGAAGTTAGTATTTCCACGGGTTAAAGCAATCTATGTGTGGGTGCCACTACATGCCGTCTGAACTGGGTGGAGCTACGCTAGACCACCCGTCACAGAAGACATATGACAACACCGCACTTTCACTCCATTGGTGACATCTCATTACTTTTCTTTGGCTGCGCGGACAATAGAAGTAGTCAGTAATAGAGTTAATGATACTAGAAGGAGGTGGATGGGAGAGGGAAGGTTCTCTTTTCAGTAGTCACAGCTAAATGAATTGGTAAATTAATGTGAAAAGCTACAAATTTTTCTGGCTCCACCGGGAAATGAACGCGGGACGACTTGGTGATGAGCAAGAACACTACCACCTGAGTCACCAGAGGGGCTTGAACTACTTTTTAAGAGTTGAACTACTGTTGAAGGAGATATCGTCCAGATCCTGCTGCAGTATTCTCGTTTGTCCGAACGGTGCGAGGTTCACCGGGTTATTACCATTTTAACGCTGAACCGGTGTATAGGAAATTGTTTATCAACTACAATATTGCCTCTGATGACCATCTGCAGGTGAACGGAAGAAAATTAATCTGGGTTTCTTCTTCAGAACTCTTCGTGTCGGGCTACATCGGATCGATGGCTAAATTGTCTCAGTGTCACAATCATGGTATCGTAATTTTTGGAATAAGATCCTAAAACAAATACGAGATATTCACCACTACGCGCCGTACTGGCAACTAAATGGCATGAGTTATACTACTCAAGGAAATTACGATGGCAGCATCTTCTGTCAATACAGCGCTCGTGCTAGACTGTTGAAAAATGGTATATCATTCTGCCAACTCTGTAGAAAGATTTTCATCCACTCCCTTTCGGAGCATCCCACGCCCTAGAGTTTTGGAACCGCTGCGTTATATGGTTGATTGAATTTCAACGCAGCACATCTTCGCCCATTCTTTCATATAACACAGGGAGACGGACTTTTGAAGAAAAAAAAATTAATAGTCAATTTTTAAATTTTCTTACGTTTAACAAGACGAAATTAAATCTTAATGTGTGCCATTTGAATTTAATCATGGTCCGTCATAACTATGGAAAATATCGTCGAGGTGATCCATCCATTTCAATGCAGTTCTCAAGTCTCCTTTCGTAGTCTTCCATCACAATAGCTATCATCTCTCAAGGAATATTTGCAATTTCTTGAATTATCGCATCTTCCATTTCAAATTGCGGGGTTCGTTGTAGTAGAAAGGGCTTTTCAGTTATCCCCATAGAAAATAGTCACAAACTACTAAATCTTGGAGACCACGGAACATTGCAGGAAGTGAGAAGTGTCAATGAAACATGCGTGGAAGAACTGGCATTACATTTTAACTTCCGAGTATGTATTGGAGAAGGATAGGTTACATTGTTTACGGCCAGGTGAAACTAGAGACGGACCGGGAGTCGAACCCGGGACCTTCTGTTATGACTACAAGTGTGCTGCTCACTGCACTATCTACCTGCCGACCTGCGTCATATTACCATGGAGACGATAAGTGACGACAGGTGTATCCTTTTACTGGGCACTTATACCAGATTTCCTCGTACCTAAGTGAAGTGATGCAACTTTAATCGTCCCACTCGTGGAGGAAAGTTTTATCGGGGATATGACGCAGATCCGGAACAGTTGAATTGGTGAACGGGTGAATGGAATTTGTAAACGAGATGAAAATTAGGGTTCGAGGTGGATGATGCAGAGGACAGATCACCTGCGGTCAGCAGATTGTCTCGAGTCCGGGTGCGTCACCAGTTTCACTAGGCCATAAACGATGCTGCCTCTAATCTATTTGCGTTGTGTGCTGTGGCACCATCCTGTTGGAACCAAACAACTTTTCACCTCCTGCGATTCTCCTTCACATATTTCTTTGTAGTTCTGTCCTGGAGACCGTTTAAGCATGTGAGTGTATCGAAGCAAATTCACAGGACGCTGGTGAATAATATATAACGTGTATATTAACGATTCCAAGGAATATATAACTGGATAATATAAAATGTCAAAGAAGTCTTTAGTCCAAATCCACTGCAAAAACAGCACACAAACCTACCATCAAAAACACACAAACCATTAAATATTTGAATTATATCTTTGAGTTCGGCAACGAATGGTGAGCGGACGGGTCACGATAAAATTAAAAAATTATGCATATAGTATTGACACCAAGAGAAACTCGAATGCCCAGATATTTCTAATATTTTGAATCACTTTTTTCTGAAGTGAAAACTCCTCTCTCTAAAACATTTTTCGTATAATTAGTCAAATACCTAACCATCACATTTCTCTAGAGCGTCCTCCACCAGTCACCGATCTGTACGTTCACTCCGCTGGTCCTGGCTGGCTCGAGGTTCGGTGGAAACCTCCAGCTAAGGAAGCTTGCAAGAGCCATGTGTTCTATCAGGCACGCTACGCACCCCACGGCAGCTATTTCAGTGCGTGGCGTACGTACGGTTACTACCGCAGCGAACGCTGGGTGCACTTCCGACCTACACATCCCTGTTCCGTTTGGCCTCAGGAGTTTTGCCTGCTAATGACGGATGGTGTTAAACCCGGGGAACAGCACGTAGTGGAGGTAAGAATATACAAATTTTTATATTATACAACAGATGTATTAACGCATTAATATTTAAAATATGAATGTTTAGTTTTTAAAGTAAGAATAACATGGATCTTTTCCATTTTCGAACGAAACACTGATATTTGTTAAGGATAAGTGAAGAAAGTTAAAAAAAAGGCAAATAATTGGCTTGCCAATTTTACTTAAATTTGAACCAACGCGGATACAATAGAAACTTAAAATAACACAATAAAGCAAATTGAGCATATCTTTTAAAGTTACAATGTATGTAAACAAAGTTAGTGTTTGTACCTCCAATCATCTATGTTTTATTTCGCGACCACTTAGAATGAGGGGTGTGCATATACTGTATGCACCACCTCCACAAAACATATGCATATACTGTATGCACCAACTCCTCAAAACTCGTCCGCCCGTCATCCCGTCCGCCAGTCCGTCCCGCACGGCCCGTCTGCCCCGCAAGACCCCTATGCCCCGCACGCCCCGCAACACAGGGGACTTACATCTAGTAAGTAAGTATTTGGCGAACACGGAGCCCCGAGCTGAGTCTGGCATTGCTTCCACTTACTTGTGTAAGGCTCCTTCCTTTCTCTTTTCTGACCTTCCTTGGTCACCTCTTTTTCTTTTCGATCCCGACGCTATTACGTCTAGGGTATCTTTCATTTTCCTCATCCCTCTCATTTTTGTCTTACCCCTCATTTTTTGTCCCCCTTATTCTTTGTCCCTCCTCATGTTATGTGCCCCTCTCATTTTTGCCTCCCCCCTCCATTTGATGATTTGATGTATATTGTGAGATATGTTTCGGTGATCAGGAGGGTTTTTAGTGGGTAGGGTTGAATCATTCGGCGAGTCCCACACGCTGGGAGAGTCATGTTGGCTCTCCCTAGTGCGTAACTGCATTTTCCCTTCCTGTACAAGTTTTTCGGGTTCCAATGACCTTTGATATCGACATGAACCGTAAAACCCCACAAAAAAAAATATTTGATATAAAGATACGAGAGTTTAAGGATCCATTCTCATAGTGATGCGAAGAAAAACAGCTTAGCCGAAACGTTGATAGATTTTTCACGTGTACGCACACTACGAATGGTTTAGATGAAGAGAGTTAATTTTGTTTCCATTTTCAGCAAATAGTTGTTTCTACCATACATTTGTTGAAAATGCCTACAAAAAGAGGGCCAAAATGAACAAAAAGTGCTTCCGCTGTAAATTATTTTCTTAATCACAACATAAGTCAATCAAGATATCATATTTACCTACATGATTTTAAAGAAACGATTTACAGCAATTTTCTCAATTTGTACAAAAATAACTTTGAGGTAAAAATGAATTTATGTCCGTGTAAACATAAACGTTTTTTAAAACTACTTCTAAACGGCTAGATCGACTTTCATACAAAACGTGCTTAGCGTGCTGTTCTATAAAAACCATTGTATCAGGTAAACCAATTCCCTTCTTGTGAAAAGAGTGGTATTTAACTTTCTCAATTCTCGTAATAAAGCGCTTTACACACCTTATTTTCCTGTTATTTTTGATGTGATTTTACCTCTTCTGCTCCAGACGTGCACCTTCATTATTTTTTGTTTCTATTAATGACGTCTCTCATCCAATCAATTCTTTTACGCTGAACTTTGGAACATTGTGTAGAATCATTCCTCTCTTATTTATCGTACAAGGTATTGATGAGTAACAAAACCGGACAACCCCCTTGAATTCAGCTCGCCCATTTATAGATTAAGTGCTCTTAAATTGATAATTGCAAAACTTATTGCAGTTGTAATCCATAGGTACGTGTGAGTCGTTTCGATGAACTAACTCCAGCGCTAAGTGATTCTCGCAAAGTGACTGTGCGTGCTGACACCGACTGCTTGGCATCCAACATCTGTGGTACTATCGGTGCCGCTCCAGTTACCGCCACTTCACCTGCACCCAACTTTGAATCCAACGAAACCTTCATTCCTGTCGTCACCGATGACGTAGATGTGGATGACCCAGACATGCCCACTACCCTCGCACCGATCACACTGCTACCGACTAACAGCTCCGTCGAAGAAAAACAGGTATGTTGTTTTATGATAACATTCGGCGTGGTGAAAATGGCGACAAGTCGGGAATCGAACCTACGACTCCTGGTTTGATCTCGGGGGCTTTACCCATTGCACCGCTCAGTCGCCTTCCACAACTGTACATTCCCCACCAGGTCTAACAACGAATCACAGATTCTCTCCATCAGCAGGAACACGGAAGAAATATGTGCATAGGTTATTTTATGTTAGTTGTTCACATCATTTCTCTCGTCGGTCAAGTCTCAAATCAATAAGAATGTAAATATTTTTATTCATTGTTTAAACTACCTACCTTCCAAAAATATAAATTTAGATAAACATAGACTATTGCTCTGCTGATACCGTACTAATCTAACTCTTAACAACACCTTTAAATTTACAAACTTTAAGCATGGAAATGCCTAAGTTATCAGGAGCGGTTCATAGTTAAATCACTACCAGCACCTCGCATCAGTTCCATTATTTCACTCTTGGCTTAAGATGCGAGGAGGAAAAAGAATTTTTTCAAAAATAGAATCAATTTTTTACTGTATTACGACGTAGACGCTTGAGTTTTTGGAAGATACTTTATATCTTTGTTTTTATTATCCCATTTTACATTTCAAATAATGTTACACTGGGAATAAATGTTAAACATTTCCATTCGGTTGTTATTTTAATTTTTTCTAACAAAGTGAGGCAGAAAGAAAATTTCACTGTATTTAATATATTAATATTACTAGCAAGGTCAATTTTTCTTTGCAGTATATTATTAGCACGGATAGTGGTTTACTTAGAAAACAGATTTAACAAAATATTCTTTCTTTATCATGTTTTTCAGATCTGATTACGTATCTATGTAATAGCATGAGGATTTATAATTTAAATCTTGTTTTTATGCTAAAAGTTTAAGGAAAATATTTTGTATATTTACCATTCATATCGCGAGTATTTTTACTTTCTATGTTGTACTGTCTACTATTATAAATTTTCTTTTGAACTATAATGAGAGTTCCATGGGATTACAAAGAAATAAGAAACACATACCTAATTTGAATTCATGCGAACTCCGTGAACTGAAAAATTGGTAATTTTTTGAGACACTATTAACTCTCGCTTCCGAGCAAAAGTAAGAGAAAAAGGTATTTATATTTCCTCACTTGAAATAACTCATCTAGTTTCGCCTTTTTTTCTGTTTCTTTTGTAATGTGAAATATATATCAATTAAAATTAATATTTCTTCTTGCGATGCGGGAGATTATTTACATAAGTCATGGTTAGAGACCCAATTCTCAGAAAAAAAATCATGGTAAATTAACACGTAAACTTGTTACAATTCTCGCGGCAAAAGAATGGTAATGAGGGAGGAGCATAAAATCCACTTGAATGTCGGTGAGCCAACGCCAGAATCGCGAGATTGCGGACACTTTCTCCCGTGGGTGTTCTGCTTGTGTTGGTAAAATCTAGGTGTTTTTACGTTTGGATATCTACGTCAGGCGATTCGTTGAACCGGCAGAAACTGATATGCCGATAATGACTGACAAAGAACTCTAATCTTTGGCCGCAATGAGTCTGCTAGATGTTAGCTTTCCCACCGGTTTATAGCAGCCTTTGTCCGGGTACCACGGTATGCTGTCTGGATCTGGTGGAGCTCGCTAGGCAACCCCCGCAGAAGATCATGACAACGGTGCACTTTCACTCCATTGGTTACTTCGCATGGCTATCCTTTCAATGCGACGACTATAGAACGGAACTTGTTAACTTGATTTCAGCCGACGCGTGGGACACCTTCCGAGGCGCCGACGAATGGTGAGGCAGCAGCAGTGCGGAGAGTAGAGGCAGCTGCAGGTGACTCCACCTTCGGCCGCCTGTCACCATTCTTCTTGACGCTACTGCTCCTCGCCTGCTGCACGATACCTGCAGCTTTCCTCCTCGGTAAACGGTAGGAGAACATGCACTATGCTGCGGTCGAAGTGGTTCAATACTTTTCTAATTTTAATAAATATTAAAATATGAAACCTGTGTAAAATATGAGTGTAAAATTTCTTGGCTAACGATAGATGTTTGGCACAAGTGAGTGAACAATATTTTTGATTTTTCGTTCGTGCATTTTTTTTCATTTCACTCAAGAACTTCTTATATCATCTCAAGAAAGACACGGGTCGGTATTAATTTAAAAAAAATAATTTAATACAAAAATTCGACACAAAGCTAGAGTTTAGGGGCATTTATTGCAGTTCGTGGAAAGAAGCAAAAGTTTTTGTTTTTTTACAAAGATTATCATTATATTAGAATGAAACGAATTTTTTATGAATTAGTATTAATTATTACAGATATTTTATACAAGACATGATTATAATCTAACGATTAAGATGTATTTTTTATTTCAATTTGTAATCCATAATATTTTCCTTATCTTTGAAATGTATTATGTATTACCTACTGTATTATTTTATGAACTATGCACATAAGCGAATAAATTAACTTGATATATAACACGTTGTTGTCAGACATGGCGCACGAGAGGCAGTGGAGCTTCACATGGTGCCCGCATGGCGACGGCGTTGTGGTGGAGACGGTGGTTCGCAGCCAGGTGAGATCAACGACACTCGACTCAAGTGAAATAGAGACGAAGCACGCGTTGACAGCGTAGTCACATGGAACCTCAATGACCCTCTTCTCAAAATCAGGGCATGTGGGCTTACTGAGCATGTATGTTGATGCCAATCTTGGATTAACTTTATTAGTTGCAAAAAATGTTCTTTCATCGAAGACACTATTCTTTTTGTCTTGGAATGTTTTTATACCAAGGCATTTATCTCTATTAATTTTACACTGAGTATTAACAGATGCCCCATTGAGAGTGTATTAAGAGATCACTGTAGAGTGTGGGACAATCACAGCTTTGTTGAGTGAAGAAATAATTCTCGCAGATTATGATCGATAAATAGAACGCATATCTAACATAGCATTTTGTGCACGAACAGTTGCATCAGTGCCACTTACAGCAACTTGAATGAGCACCAATTAATCAACGATTGATTGCTCCTATAACGGCTGAAAAATACTAGTTTCACAAAATTGAACAAAATTTATGTCGGATAGTAAAATTAGAATAACGTTTAATACTTGCCCTGTGACGAAAACCTGTACTAATTGAGGTAGAGAAAACATTTAAGTGTGTAAGTTGGATTTTTGTTGTAACTTCCCGCGTTGTTTAAGGTGATGATCATATTATCATCTCGATTTGAAGTAACATAAAAGAAACAAAGATACTCAAAGATAATTATAATAAATATAAGATTCATATAATGCATATTTACTAACAATTAATTAAGAAGATGCTTCAGTGACAGTTACCAGTATTGTTCCATCATTATTGACACATTCGCTGATCTCTACAACGAAGCTCAAAATGGGTGGGAAATAAGTTGCAATTGGCCGTTCATGGTGATATGAAAACACCGAGATAACGAATGCGATGCTACCAGATCATAATCTAATTCCCTAAGTGTACTCCAGTTCAATGTCACCATATATACTAAAAATTGGAAAATATAAAATTTCAAAATTTGCGCTTGAGTGTCCAAAGTATGCGCTAAATATCCAATTAAATGTACAGAAAATTCGAAATATGTACTAAAAATCAATTCACGTATTATTACTAAAAAATGCATATATAAATTGGGTTTGTTGAATACCACTGAGCTCGTATAAGCTACACTTCAGTATTTTGATTGATTACATTAATTTAACATAAAAATTACAGCGTTCAACCAAAACGCTTCAAAATCATACATTTATATGCACTATTAAATTAAATTTATATGACCCCACGAGGATAAATATGCTAGAAATCGATCTCTCAAATAGGAAAAATTGGGTTGGCACTTGTGAAAAGTTTTATTTGAAACATTACGTAAACATGAACTGCTTAGTAAGTACACTACTTCAGTAAAACATTTTGTGTTGTATCCCGCGTTCATAGCAATATTTTACTCAATAACATTTATTAATTTTATGTTCGTTATTCTAGTGTTAATGTAAGAATTCTCCTCTGTATCAATTCTGTATTTTAAAATACTTGGGAAGGTATGAGTGGAGGTTAAATAATTTGTATTATGGTATGTCGTTTCTTTCTCACAGCCGTTTTACATGAACGAAACTCTTTTGTGAGAATGTCATCATCATTACACAATATATCAAACATGTTATTAATGACGTATGAGACAGTATTATACTAAATAAAACGATTTAATTAAGAATGTATCAAATAGGTGTTGGGGCGCAGCCAGGTGTTGGGGTAGGGGGGTGGGCAAGATGTTAATCTATAAGGGGCAAAGTATATACACCATCATATCTCTGCAATAAGCGTGCACAGACCCATGTCAAATTTTGTAGAGCTTGTGGTGTTCAGAATTTAAATTTCTAAACAGGTGTGAGCTACGTACAGTTATTTAATTAACTGCACGTTTGGCGGTAAAATTGGCATTCAGATTTTATTTGCAATGAGATTCATGAATTTAAAAAATGTAGGTTGGGTTACCTTGTGAATTCGCTGAACAAATGTGTGATTAGTGCTCGGAAACTTTGATTTTCGTATCTACTAACATTGTATTTCCGGGTACACTTCCATTTTTTTTTTTTTTGTTTT
>NNCF01129968.1:828396-848748 GCA_002313205.1 Laupala kohalensis
CTCGTGACGACACTTGCCCGTCAACCCGAGCAAATTACATCTAATATGAACACCGTCAACTATCTCAATTTTAAAGAGCTAGCTTAGAAACGGATAACAAGCACTTCGCCTTGCTACCTCGAGACGCTCAGTCGTGTGATCATACGTGCGCTAACTAAGTCCACGAACAATAGTTTCAAACCAAACGAAACTTATTCAATCTCAATTGATATAGATTTAAAAGCAACTAGCTTCACCTTGCATGCAAATCCACAAGGATATGAACAATTAAATTCACTGGAAGAAATTCGGCGCCAACAAGAAAGACAACGACCCAGATCCGGCTTCCTTACCAGAAGGCATCTTCACGAACGCGAGCCTTCGCCGACCGTTCCACGACGCCCAAGAATTCTGAAGGAAGGAAGAACGAAACCTACACGGGCCAGCCGCCACAGACGTCCAGTCGAAGACGCTCAGGTTTTATGTGATATCAAACGGTGTCTTTCCTTTCATTTCACCTTGTGTTCAATAAATCGCTACTAAGCGAAAATTTCAACTGAAACTGTCTACCTTATTTATTTCGTGAAAGCGGAGACTTGGTTGTTGAGTCAATCATATTTCCACACTGCACGACAGTTATATTCTATATCTGTATGCTACATTGTTGTGACTTTCGGAAAAACAATTCTTTTATACATCAAAAGTGCCCATTTTTTCCATCAAAAGTGCCCATAGAGGGTCTACAAATTGATTATATTTTTTCTATCTGCTCTTTCAAATATCTTATTTATTTCTTCTTCCATTCTGAAACAATTTTCTGTTCATTTTTGTTTAGCTACTTTCTTGGGGTTCTAATACGTTCAGTGTTTGGGCGTCTGCCTTGTGTGGTAGTGCGTGGTCAATCCATGTAAACTTGAGTTTCTTTGTTATGTTTGTTAATATCATTTTGAGTAGCAAATCAACACGATTTTGTTGAACTGGAAGCAACTATTTAAGACATGTACTTCAATCTCCTTTTCACAAATGTTAAGAATTTCCGTTTTATTAAGTGTTCTTTATTCAGTAACCAACTAGGTTTATGACTAAAACATATATTACGACCACATGCACTAATACTTTTGTATTTGAATTTCTTCTTTCTTTATGGATAATGCTGGACTGCCAAAATTTTTTGTTTTTTATACTTCCTAGAACCATAATTTTTAGAAATCGTACTTTACAAAACTGATACTCGTGATAGATTGATAGGTTACATGGCATTCTAAATTATTATTTACCCAGTTCTCTAGAAAATGACTCGTGGGCCAGATTTCCTTGATCCTGTATTTATATGAATTTTAATTTTCTTCAATAGTGATAAAATTAAATTTTTATCAATATATTTTATTCACAAAATGCATTTTACCATTTTTTCTTGTGGCTTTAGGGTTTGTCAACGTCAAAGTCATTAGAGCCCTTCATTTTGCTATTACTTAGGTAAAAGTACGAGTGTTCACGCTGATTTCTGCGGAAATCTCCCCGATATAAATGAATGATATAAATACTTTAAAAATAGTTAAGGAAAAAAATAATATTCTTTATATTATTACCATATTACCATTAAAATATATTATATTTTATGAATTCAAATTTATCCTTAATGCTGCCTGAATCCTTCACGCGTGCCAAGGCCATTAGCAAGGACACTACTTACATCGTCCGAAAACGGGAAGCGCAACATATGATAGTATTTCCGGAACCGATAAACACGCGCAAAGAATGTAGGAAAACCAAGTCGAAATTTTTATAGAGTAGATAAATCTTTAGCTGTTAAGCTAGCAGTTTAGCAGATAATACAATAAGACGATACATTATGTAAAATTTATCAACACCCCTCCCATTTAAGCTGGAAGTTTGAGAAAAGAAGTGGCGCCATATACATCTAAAATATATTAATGAATAATTAAGATTATTATGAGTTGCCATTTTTTTCATGAATAATGATCACCTTCAGTCTACAATATTTACGAAGTAATGAATCTTATATAATAAATGTTATCATACAGGAGTACGGAAATTAGTATCACACATAGCTACTTTTTCGTATTCACCTAACGATGGCACATCACCATCGTTCAATAAGAGAAAACAAAATAAGAAATCAGTTTCTTATTGATACATGTAGTCCTTAAAAACTACTTGTTTCATGAAGTTCTACGTTCGAGAAACATGAAAATAGGCAAAAACTTCATTTTACATTTCAAACATAAAAAATACTTGTACTACGTCGAAGTAATTACATAGTTGAAGAATAATGTCGCATTGAGTGCAATCACGAATTATCAGAAAAAAGAAATTTACTTCAAAAAATTTTGATAACAAATACAGTACACTGAATTTTGTATCATACCTGGGAATTTTCCCGCTCTTGAACCCACAGCGTGTATAATTATCCTAACTTCTGAAATCTTCCAAAGTATAGTAAAGAAGCACGGATCACGGAGAAATACCAGTTAATAATAATGATTATGTGTTATTTATGAAGCACAAAACTGATTGATGCTCCATTCCTTCGATGGCAATACAGAACAAAAATCAATTTTTGGGACCACTAAAGTGGAATGACAACCTCAATGCCACATACGTCCACGATAACTCCTTATAAAGAATAAACACCCTTCGCGTTGGGGGTGTGAAGGGAATGAAATGTAAAAATAATTGAAAACGACCGATAGTAATGTTGAGATTGTAGTTTTTGGGGCCGTTGAAATTCTCGAAGACGTCAAAGTTCTAAATGAGCCCATATACACACCTAGAGAAGGGGATAAAAATTATCGAACATGCCAGATACCAAAAATCGAAAATATTCTCCGAATTTAATCAGCAGTAACTTACGTTTGAAGCTAGAACACTTTTATGTTCAACTCCGAAGTGTTAAGAAATATTTATCTCTCCTCTCATATATCTCACATGCTTTGTGGTTGGTTATCACTTGTATTTTGCTTTTAAAGATTTTTTCTGATATTTCGTCACTAATGACACAAAGAATTTAGCATATCCCCCACTATCCACAAAAAGATACAAATATTCCGAATTAGAATTAAAAGATGACGAGGATTTACTTTCAGATTAATGCTTTTTCCGCCATATCGCAAGAGCCACTGGACTGACAACTTCACAGATATGCTCTTCCGTGCGCTCCAGCTGTTTGCCCAGCCGCTCCTCGGAGCTACTTGCTGCGGGATTTCCCTATGTGAACAGCTCTGTGTTACGAATGATAATAACTCAAAAAAAGTTGTAATAAAAATGTAATTCCAACATTTTAAGAATGTCACAAAGAGAAGAACGCTGTTTTAGTAACGCTCAAAACATGGTTCTAAAAAGATTTTAATGCAATGAAACTTACAACATGTATTTTTCAATGGAAAATCTAAGTTAGTTAAATCTTGCTATCAAATTGAGAATTTTATTTAAATAGTATTTACAGAAAGGAAATGTATTTAAAGTTAGGAGGGCGTTATTTACCTGGGGTATTCGTAGTTTCGAAACCTGAATAAAAATCCAACTTTATGACGTGCAGGAGAGATGCAAGGAAGAGAAAGGATTTTTATTGCCAATATATTAGA
This sequence comes from Laupala kohalensis, assembly GCA_002313205.1. Taxonomy (NCBI): domain Eukaryota; kingdom Metazoa; phylum Arthropoda; class Insecta; order Orthoptera; family Trigonidiidae; genus Laupala; species Laupala kohalensis. Next base: position 831,981 of record NNCF01129968.1, read on the forward strand.
AAGGTGAAAGGTATGAGGGAATACTTGAGAAATTTTTTAAATAATTTTTGTAGGGGAAATATAATAATACGTAGTCGTATTTAAATCTATGAGAATCATACCGATACAGAATGTGTTTTTAAGAGACCCAAATGGCAGGAATGCACGTGTTTTTTGAAGTACACGAGTGGAGAATTTTATGAATATTTGTAGCAAGTCACTTAAGTTACATTAAGTCAAATTTAAATATTTTTCTCAGTATTATGAAAGTAAAAACATACCAATAAATTTAAAATAGACACGGGGAATGAGTTTTTTTATCGCAGACTTTGTTCTTCAAAACAAGTGAGAAATTTTGAAGATCACTCATACTACGTTTAAAAGACGAAGAACATTAAATTGATCCTAAGTCTTTTTATTTCCTTACTGTATCTTCAAGATATTGAAAAGGTGAAGTAAATTTCACGTTTCTTACAGGGGATAAATGCTTTAAAATTTCATTAACTTCACCATCATCAGATAAATTACCTTGCAGAACATGAAACTTTTTACACTATGAATTAGTTATTATTTTAATTTTATAAAAAAGTAAATAAACCATCACATCTCTCCAATAAATGCGTTGAAAGGTGACAGAAACTGGTATAAAAGATTCTACAGCTCAGTAAGCTAGCCAGACATTAGTCAACAAGCGTGTATTGCAGATTGTAATTTGACAATAAAATGCTGAAGTAGTTGTGACATCACTTCTTATAATTTATCTTCAATCAGATATTTCGAATTAGTATAATGTAGGTTAGATTTGCATGTGAATTTATTGACCAGGAATGTGTTTCACCACAAAAATTTAAATGCCATTTCTTTCACTTCGGTTTCTGAGTATTCAGGTATTAATGTAATTAAATATTTTGTTGAAATAACGAACAGTTCTGCATGATTTCTGTAATAAGTCAAATAAAGTAGGTCCATCTAAAGTATTCGCCAACATCCCCCCCGTACTAAACATAAACAATAATACTTATTTAGATGGAAATATTATGTTCTATCTTTGATAACGTTTGCCTATTTTCCATATCACTCCCATTTGGATCTATCAATTACCAAATGAAATAAAGTCTCACTAAATAGAAAAACTAGGATAATCTACAAGAAATTTTAGTGAAATTAGAAAAATAAAAATATAATTATAAGGGGAGTATGAAGACTTTCCTTCTGGAACTAGGAATAAGCCAGAAGATATTTACAAAAGTACGTGAAGTTCGATTTATAGATGGTATTATCATCAATTCCACATGGCAAATTAGTCACCTTATTTCAGAAACCTCTCATTTACAACGTAAGGATTACAAAAGTGGTCCTCTTCCGTGTGTTACTGATGACCAGGTGACTGTAGCATGAAAACTCATTTATCAATACACCTTCTCCCAGCACTGATTCGGCCAGATTGATGTACTAACAATGACAATCAGAATAATTTAGTTCTGATGCATTATTATACACTGATTGTTGAACTACCACACATCTTTTTGTAAAAGAAAATAAATATATAAACTTTACTGTCAACGAAACAGTTGCAAACTGCGTGTGACCACGTGGGGGATAATAAACAAAGTTACTAAAAACTTTTATTATTGTATTAATACTTCAATGAAATTTCCACATTATACCACGGTTACAACTTTGTTTCATTACATGTTTTCGACGGCATGGCCGTCACCATCAGTTAATCTGCGTGTAGGAAATTTCTGGCAGGAAAATGCTTACCTCCTTCGTATTTATAATTGTTGCTAATACCAATTGATTGAAAAGAAACCCTTAACAAGATTTGTTGAAATAGAAGAATACAATTCAGTAAATGCAAGTAAGATACTTCGCATTTCACAACTTATTTCGAAAGTAACACAGTATTTTCACTTGAAATTACATCTCAATGTTATCAACTGATTCTGTTATCAAATTTAATCATGCAGATTCAGTTTTCTTTCGTCGAGATGTGTATGCGGTAAGAAACAAGGGACGATCCGTCACTGCGTGAAAGCTCATTCAAACTATGACCTGGGTTTTACTCCGAGTAGAGGCGGATTTTTTTTATAAAGACTCGCTAGGCTCTTGCCTAGGGCGGCATCTATAGAAATAATTATTAGCGAATTTAGTGTTATTTAACAGTTACGATTTATTAACAATACCTGCCAAATTATTTATAGTTTCATAATAATATGTACTTGTAAATTGACTTTTTTGTGTTTTATTAAATACAATATTTGTTGGTAGTATGTTAATGCTATAATACGTGCCGAACTATTTTTATCTTTAGGAGTATGTTGAGATGTTAAATACGCCTTTGCCTTAGAGCCCTTGATCGGAATTGATGGTATGGTCCCTTGCTTGCTTCCGGAGAGTATAATTAGTTTATTATACTTCACGTGGTCATGCTCAGTGTGTAACTGATTTTTCGACAATAAAGTTTATTTATTTATTTATCTGGCAGAGAAAAGTTGAACATTATTTTGAACGAATAAAAGTATCCTGTTGGCGCAAACGGTCAGCGTTTAAGTCCTGTTTTACACGGGGCAAGCTTCGAAGCAGGTTACCTGCCTTCGAAATCTGTTTACCTGCGGCAAGTTACCTGCTTGGCTCCTTGCCTATAAATTACGACAATGTCGGTCCTATGTCCGAGTGAAATGAGGGATATTGTTCGACATTTATAACATGAACTAACACACGAATCATGTGAACCGCTTCAGGACGAGTTGGGAGAGAATAAATCATGGACTAGGGAGTGATAGGGATACTCACGGCTCGTCATTGCAATAATTAAATGAATTCTTCTGATATTTAAGATTACCAGCATTAAAATTCTACCCAAAATGTTGCTATACTATAACAAACCATTATCACACAGAATTCACATTCATTACAGTAGCGGTACAAAAAAAACTCACAGGAACAATTGTGCACCTAACCTCACTTTATGCTGCATTGAGGGGTGGGGTGAGACAGGTTACCTGCTTCAAATCTACTCTCCGAGGCAAGAAACCTGCCTGCTGAAATTTCAGGCAGCTTGCCTCATTTTTGAGGCAGTTTTCGTTTACACGGGGTAAGTAACCTGCCTCGCAGCTCGCCGGGCAGGTTACCTGCTAGGCAGCTTGCCCCGTGTAAACGAGCCTTTGCTAATTAAATAGACAAGTTTTGAGTGCCAATTCCAAGAGACGAAGCACCACGCATGCACTCAAATTCAAAGAGTTTTTGACATGTGTATTCTGGTGTAATGGGATTCACTTTAACTGTACATTTTAGTAAGGAAGAAATACGAATTGTGATGAAACGTGTTCTACATTCGTTTTATTTGCTTGCCGTCTTTCCTCCGATTCCTTAATTCTACATAATTTACCCGGGTTGCATAACTCATTTCTACATCTTCTCTCATTTAGATCTAGTCTTTGATGATGTTGTGTCTATTCCTTTCGGAAATTCTCTATTACTTCTCGTACACTCATAATTTCTGTAAATAGTTTCTTTTGTTTCTCCAAAACTTTCTTAATCTTCTATTAGTATTTTCCAATTTTTTATATCGAAACTCCCTTAAAAATATATTTACTACGTCCAGCATCATTGTATGGATTTTCCAAAAGTACGTCCCCATCACTACACGTATATGATCTGCTGGACACAATTTCCCTTTTACGAAGATATGCATCCATATTTTCATGACCTGTTATTAGCTCAAGCACACTTCTGTTTGGTGTAAACCACTTCCTCTGTTTCTCCACCCAAGACACACGTTCATTTTTTTTCTAGTTAATTACGTGGAAAAATGTGGTTTATGCCCATTGATTCCATATTTTTGTCATTTTTAACCATTGAGTGAATCCAAGTCTGTTTCGACATAAATCAAGCCTATATGAACAGCAAATGCAAAATGCTTAAAAAGTACTCTCATGAAGATAATTATAGTGTTTTAAACGGAAAGTTTAGACTCCATTCTATTGTTTCCAATCATATTATTATATTATTTTTGTCAAACATAGGCCCTTTTTGAGTTCAAAAACGGAAAATGTTACTTTTTTTCAAAATTAATTTTCCAAAATACGAAATCACAGATTTTCGCGATTGTTATTTGAAAAATACCTAAATGCATTGAATTTTTATTTGTAAAAATTTGATCCATTTTTTTCATAATTGACAGAGATATAGTCAATTACATGAAGGTATTATATTTCACGATTTAAGTAGTTTTCCAGAATTCATTATTATTAGCCTTTTGAACTCCATTCATAAGTAAAACTCAATTAGCTGTAATTGTGTTTTCAAATTTTTAGTAAAACTATATTTTAGGAAGAAAAAAGTAGAATTATGAATTATGTTATAAAATAAAATGTACTTAATTAGTTTTCTCTTGCAATTTTATGGAAAGCTGGAAACTATTTTTTTTAGTCCTCCCGCACACGTATTAATTATGTACCATACATTATTTGTGAGTGTCCACCGACAAATGTTTATGCCGTAACTGATAATCCTAAATTTCGGGTAATCCACACATTCAATTTGAAGAAAAACGTTCAATAATGATGGAATGTCAATAAAGTAGAGACAGTAATCAGTGGAGACGATATTGTTGGTTAAACTAAGTACTAGATTTTAAAACCATTTTTCACATGAAATATTCAATTCGCTGTTGTTTTATGTGAGAAATTATTGCCAGGATTAACCAAACATGTTCACTGGAAATTGAAAAACTATTTGTTCGCAAGAAGAAAATCACAAGACAGTTGATAGTTTTTCCACAAGAACTGTTTTTATTTCAATATAGATCTAAGACTGAGGTTAGTTCAGTGTGTACAAATCATGAAAAGTGTTTTAAACTTTTTATGAGCAAAATGTGAAAAGTTTTTGTGATCCTTAAAAAGCATGCTTCGTTGATTAAGAAATCATTATGGACTATCACATGTGACTTCGAAGTTAAACATAATAAGAATTAAAGGAAATTCAACTTTTTGCGCAATTGCGAGCAAAACAATGCGTTTTAGCTGATGCTGCAGGAACTCACTCTTAAACATGATACCCAAATATTGCATGAATTTACTGCCGATATTGGGCATGAACTGATTTCTTAAGACCAATTATGCGGGTACGAGTGAAACATAGTTTTACCCTTCTCTGAATTTATTTTCATTTGATTTATAGTTACCCATTTGTGGATTTCATCAAGGTCTCGTTGCAATGTTTTCCTGTCTTCCGAGTTGTTTATTGTTCGGTAAATTATACAGTCATTCGCGAATAATCTAAAATTTGAAGTTATTTTCTGAGGCAGGTCGTTGATATATGCTATAAGTAAAGGTCCGAGAACGCTGTCTTGTGCCACTCTTGATGTGACCTCTACTTCTTCCGATAATATTTCCCAAACCCTTTGCTTCCGAGTATGTAGAAATTCACGGATCCACTCTACCACCCTTTTATCTATGATAGTATTTGATATTTTCTGAATTAATAAATTATAAGGTACTAAATCAAACGCTTTCGAAAAATATATGACGACTGAATCTATGCTATTTTCCTTGTCTCACGTGTCTGCGATGTCCTGACAAAATGATTATTGGGTTTAACACGAGTATCTTACTCATTTTACTCCACTCTTCTCTTAAATAATTTGCTATGAAGTGTTCCATTATCTTACATACATTTTTGTTGTTGTGGGGCTTTAGGGCTCGTCAACATCAAAGGTCATTAGAGCCCTTAAAACTTGTACAGGTAGGGAAAATGCAGTTACGCACTAGGGAGAGCCAACATGACTCTCCCCGCGTGTGGGACTCGCCGAATGACTCAGCCATACCCACTAAAAACCCTCCTGAATTACAACTCAAAACTCAAATCCTAACATATCTCACGACTTTACTAAAAACATTTTTTTTTAAAGGAGGAAAGAGGAAAGTGAAAGATACCCTAGCCCTAATAGCGTCGGGATCGAAAAGAACAAGAGGTGACCAAGGAAGGTCAGAAAAGAGAAAGGAAGGAGCATAGCACAAGTAAGTGGAAGCAATGCCAGACTCAGCTCGGGGCCCCGTGTTCGCCAAACACGTACTTACTCGATGTAAGTCCCCTGGGGGGATCTTACATACAACCGATGTTAAGCTCGCTGCTCTGTAATTTGATACTGAAGTTTTCCTACCTGTTCTTTGTATCGGAACTATGATCACATTCTTCCAATGTTGTGGTATTTGCGTATTATTAATTGAGATTTCAAAAATGCGAGTTAGATACGATACTTAGAACGGGTTGAAATTTTATAACAATACTTGGTACATTATTTAATCTATATGACAACTACCTACCAACAAATTTTTATCAAAATCTGAAATGGTGAGGTTTAGATTCTGTGTTGATTTGACATGGAATGACCCAGGCCCGGTGCACTCCTCTGAAATGCGCTTCATTAAACCAAACTCGTTTAAAAATCTCGCGTTTCATGGAATGTGCAAAAATGTCATGCTACGCGACGTTTCAATTGGGTTTTCAGTGAGAAACAACGAGTTCAAATTAATTTAGAAATAAAGTTCAAAAGGTAGAATTCAGCTCAATTAAAGTAAGAAGAAGCGGTGGAGAAGTATCCGTGAGAGTAACACTAGAGATAACAGGAAAGTTTGCTTTGACTGAATCCCATCGTCAACTTGTGGTCCGCGAGAAAAGTTTTTAAATTCGAACAGATATCTTGGCACTAATTTAAACTTGTATTCAATATATAACAGAAATTTGTGTTTCGCGAAGTGGAATTCCATGTAACGGTTTTACTAGTATAAGGTCCGCCCCGCGATAAAGTCCGTAAGCTGATCTCCGGAAATGGTGGGTCAATCAGTTTTACACTCTCCATAATATAAGAAGTATTGGGTTGGTGTAAAAATGGCTGGGTGGTTGGGTTAAATGAAAAGTGGTCTTATCGAAGAGAAACGCTGGAATATGTGAAGGAATACATATAGGATTATGATGTATTAAAAATAAACCCTGTTAGGTAGCCTTTTTCGAGCAGGATCAATTTTGCGTTTTTGGATATCCACCAACAAGGAAACCGTAGTTCATAACTTTGTGCATTTGTTTGAGTCGATACAAATTTAAACTCAAAATATGTTTTTAAAAATATTTCGCAACAAAGTGTTAAAATTAGGTTTCATTCACTATCAAAGTTGTCATATAAATTTGAAAATACGGTTTTCGTTGAGAAACGCCCAAAAACTAGATTGTTGTACCTATAAAATATTAGTCAGGCATGATAGCTTAGGATCTGAACGCAATATAAAAAACTAAATCTGGATTTCTTTCTACTCAAGCTCATACTGGTTCGCACAAGATTTCTGGTGTTGAATATTAATTTTGTTGTATTTATTGCCTTTTGAGAACGAATAATAATAATAATGATAATAATAATAATAATAATTATTATTATTATTTCAAATACAGATTGTGTAACGGGTATTATGGTATTATGACGAAGAAAGATTCAGTGAATGTTCCGTAATTTATGTTAAGTGTTATATTAATTGTAATTGTAAGAAGTATATTTTTGTACCCGAATTTCTATGGTCTTGCGTTCAGATAATAATGTGCAACACCTCAGCTTTCGTACAGTATACGGACGTTAGATCAAGAATTTTTCTCTTTAGTGTACACCTTTAAACACAATTGGTTCCCAAGGCTCTCTGCTAAACAATGAAACTAAAAAGAATTAATGAAAGTACTCAATAACAAATTTACCTCAGAGTTGAAGTAAGATGTGATTGGATATTAAATGTTTCATTGTCAAAATAATTTTCCAATGTTTGTAATATAACGAAATTGGAATTCAGTTTGATCGGGGCATAGGACAGTTTCAATACATGCAATAAATAAGATACTTCAAAGCTTATTTCATAATGAAATGGTATCTTATTCTATTCCATACGAATGACAATTATTTGCACTTTGTTATGCTCGTATGCATCAGGTGGTCACAGCCAAGACGTACGCTTTCTGGTAGAAAAAGCTGGAACTTCACTGTTGGCAACTGAAGGTGCAGATCAGGTTGCTCCTAAATAATATTTAATACATTTTGTGCGCCTCGAGCAAAGGACTCAACATTACGCATGCGTACTAACACACTGATAGTCTCTGAGGTCTATGCAATGCAGGTGTAACAAGATCCGTTAACCTGTTCATCATATGAAAGAAATATCTACCATTTTCAAAACATTCTTATTTTATACTTGCGTGGAGAAACCTATGTAAACTGAATGCAGACCTTGTTCACTCATATTGTCACAAACGTAACGCACTGGAATCGGAAAGTTTTTGGGAATTCAGTATCTCAGCGGTTCAAATTCTTTTTTTCAACTACATATACGAAACTTTTCTAGCATTTCCTTGGTTTTATTTCACAATGATGCCCAATCCAGAATTCATTGATTGATTCGCTTAGATAGATGACTCAAGAATGCAAAATTACTTTGATACTGATATTGAAGAAGTGAGGTAGTGTAGAACTGTCAAGTTAACAACGTAAATCAATGAACAAGGATGGAGGCACTCTGACATTTGGCAATGCGTAACATGCTACCAGGTTGAAACAATGGATTCATGGAGTGGAAAATGACAACTACAGTCTATGTATAGAATTTTTTTGTCGGAAAGAATAGTTACACTGAAGTCACGAATATCATCCTCTAACTTGCGGAGGTGTATTTAATTAAAATATTTACTATACTTACTATTTTTACATAATTATAACAGTGAAAGTTTTCTGTTATAATTATGTATTTACCCATTACGTAACTAGAAGAGACGATTTGCAGGAAACAGACTTTAAAAATACTGGAACAAGTCATGAAAAAAAAATTCTTTGAAATACAATACTTTCTTCCGTAGACGTCGGTGTCTTAATTTTTTTGCAGGTTGTCAACAGGAGATTTTATACTGAGAATAATTCGTTAAAAGGTATGTAAAATGTTATTTTAAAAAATTATTGTCATATAAATATAGTCTAGCTTGTTTTAATATAATAATAAATAATTATGATAAAACTATCCTTGTTGGTTTTAATATTTTAAGATGATTGATATTTGTAAAGAATTTTTATGATGACGCAATTGAGACAGTATATTTTATTATAGTTGCCTTGAAAATGAAGTAAAAACTGACTTCGAAACATAATTATGTAAATATGACAAAATGAAAAAATATTAAACATGATCTCTAGCACTATTAATTGTGAAACTGCTGTAAAATATGACTGTCTTTAATGAATATACGTATAAATTAGAATTAAGAATAATTCTGAAATAGACAATCCAATTGTATCTTCCAGTTATAGAAATAATTAATTATTTGCGGAATACATAACAAGTATAGAATGCATAAAAATACATGAAATTAGAGATACTCTATGGTGGGTCAACTTCCACGCGGAGAAGAACGAAGAAAATCGAAGATGAGAACATAAGTAATAAGAAAAGTGTACAAGCAAACAATGAAATTTACGACTGAAATGGTAAATATTTAAGGAACGTAATACTATGAAAACATGACAACGACAAGTAAATAAATAGAATCTTATGTCCTCCCCTGTCTTAGGTCAAAAGGAACAAAAATAAGTATCATACAACACAATGGAAGTAAAAGGAATGGTTCCAATGGATAGTAGTAAAGGAATATGTCGGGATAGGTTTTAGAAGACGTCTATTGAAGAAGATCCCCAGCAATTCTCCATATTAGGATCCTACACTACAAAATGATTCGGGGTTACCCCCTCCAGAAGACATGAGAAACGCGATGAATCCGAAAGAAACAGTCAAAGAGAAAGAAAGTAAGGAGGGGGGAAATATCGATAAAGTAAAATAAGTTACTAACGGAAGAAAAGACATGCGTACGAAGAAACGAATGGTAGAGATACTCGTTAGACGGAGTATAGATTTGGCGGATAGAAAATACACCTACAAATGAAAAGAGAAACTAGAAGGAAGCTTCGAGAGAAATATTTAAGGAGTAGAAAGAAGACGGGAAGTGAGGGGAAAGAAATACAATCTGAGATCGAGAGTATCTTGTGAATTTCGTTTGACGGATGTCTTCTCAACTTCCCCTCGTTCTCGAAAGAAATATTGGCACATTCTAGAAGTAAAGTGATTCCCGTCGGACGAATGGAATTCCACTTATTTCAACCGCGAATAAATTCAATATAAAGAGGTTGGGAACTCAGACACTGAATGAATGGTCTGAGAGCTACGGATGTTCGATTGAATAAGAAGAGAGGAAAAATAGAGATACTACATTTATAAAAGGGAGATTGAAGTTGTCTAATTATTATCAGATAGCTTTTTTCGGGATGCACTTTATAGAACATTTAGAAAGGAAAAAATGTAACTAATATACATTTATTATCAATTCTCCAATTAACTTCCATTTTAAAATCTAGAAAAATAAAATAACATATCAAAATAAAAATTGTGATTTGTACAGGTCGTATAATATTTTTAAGGATGTTAGTTATGTTATGTATAACATATCACTAATAAACATTTGTAAAATATAACTTATATGTCAGAAGATTTATGTAGTTTCTATTGACTAGTGCATGTAAATAGATTTCCAAATTAAACGTCACGGTCAAAATAATGTAAAACCCCATAAGTGAATATATTTTTATTTGACTATGATTATATTTTTATTTGTATGATATAATTATGCAGTACATAATTATATTTTAATTTCAAAGAACTGTTTTACTGTATTCATATCATAATAATGAGGGTTTCAACCATTTCACTCAGATAAATGGAAAATATATTTCCTCTCTCCTAAGTTTTGGCATTCAAGATCGAACATTAGATAAAAACTAGCACACACACACAATTTCTTTAATAATGTTCAGGAATTTCGGTTCAACACACACGTAATTATTACAACCGGATCCATCCCAAACCAAGAGCAGAGAGAAATAAACCAAATACATATTTCCGACCGTTTGCAAACGACGCCCTTTCCGCTCTACTAAGCTGCCTCGAGTTAGGCTGTGTCGCATCCACTCATTATGATCGACTTCTCTCACAAGCCTTTCGTCCACGCCACTGTGGCTTGTTCCGACAAATAGTAATTTCACATCGCTCCAGAGGAAGTTGAAATAAACTTTTCAGCCCTGGAAGAGATCCCGCGCCCACAAATACACACAGTGTGAAAAACAAAAGCGAGGTGGGTCACGTCTGCATAGGGGCTCAGAGAGCCGTGGGCAGTGGTGGAAAACGGAAACTCATTGCTTCCTGAGAACATTGGCTTTCGTTCGAAAACACAACAAAAAACGTGCCACAAAAATGCCTTCGCAGAAAACAATGCGAGTTTGAAACATAAATAAGGACCTTTATGAACAAAAACTTAGTTAATGTTCGTTATCTCGGTTAAATGACAACTTCCTCATATTCACTGTTCTGAGAGACAAATTTTAAAACTGATATGAATCTTTTCAATTATGAAATAACGATTCTAAAAACTAGAAATTGCAGTAAAATTGAGAAAATGTCAATAAACGTGAGTTATTCCCTCTCAAATGAAACCTATAGAATTTAAAGGATAGAAGCTAGTTCGCCAATATTTTATGAACGAAGCACGAATTGACATTCAATATTATGACAAGTAAAGAGAGTAAGGTTAGACTTTAAAAGTACACACATTTTCCAACATGTGTGTCTGCGATGTTCAAAGAAACGTATGGTCTGACCTGTGTAACACTTTTGCATCGCTGAGCAATGTAGGTTAAATATCGAATATATTTAAAGAGCCTATGTTCCATTATTCGCGTCTGTCAAAGGGCACATTATGCCCATGACATCAACCAGGTTTGCTACCCTGGCGATGCACTTCACTAACCAATCGCAGGGCATGATCTGCAAGGGAACAATGTGCTAGAATGCGGGAAGTCCACTGTATAATTTATCGTGTAAATTAGTGAATCGCTTGTTTCACAATACATTAGGAAGGGTATTCAACTGCGGCCACGCACTCATACCCAACTGTACCAGTTTAGGATTCGAACTCGCCCCTTTGTATTTGTCTGGTAGTGGGGTTGATACTCGTAATCAAATTAATTATTCACGATATTCTCATTAGTCACGGACTAATTAAGGATTGTAGGATAGTACTGACTCCTACGTTACCAGCCTATCACTGAGCTTCTGTATTGTAGCGATATGTATGTTGACGTAAAACTCTAATAAAAATCTATGGTCGGCGATAAATTATCAGTGGTTCGAATGTGAGATGTATAACTTTCCCCCTTAGTTAAACGCAAAAAGGGTGGACCCGTGACGCGGGAGGGGATTGTGGTGACGTGTATTGCATCGTCCGTCAGGGGTTTGTGATTTTTTTATCGTTGCTGTAGCTTTGATGTACGGCGCGTGCGTGTGTTTCAGTTTTTGTGGTGTTCTCAGTCACATGGTTTCAAATTTCATTGAAACCATTCAAAAAATGTATAATTAATGTACGGTGTGAATTGATGGATAAATTTATAGAATATTAATAAAAAGCTTCTGATACAACACTTGCTTCATTCTATTTCAAACTTCTATTTTTCATTTTTAAGTTTCATAAATTATAAACTAAATTAAACGAAGTTAATTTATAAACATAAAATAACTTTGGACAATGGCAGATAGGGTTCACATATTTTGGAAAATAAATACGTGGAAATTGCAACGCATTCTTGGAGTGTTAGTATGGAAATTGACAAGATAAATCTACTTTTTTGTCTATTATGTAAAGTATGTCTGTTTTGGGGCGTGTTTAGAACGCAACTGACATTATAAACGTATAGTAAATATAAATTACTAGCGTGTTATTAAAATATTTAAAAAAATTACAAGCCTGTCATAACAATAATAGCAAATTCAATGCTCGTAATATATCGCGGGTACATCTCTTAACTATCTCTTAACTAGCGGGTGTTGCAGTGAAAAAGAGCATTCAAGTTACTTTACTTCGCTACAACCAAATAAACGAGATGACTTTGGGACTATTTTCATTTAAATATCCAGAAAAATAAGCACAGTGTAAAATAATTATTTTTAAATATTTTTTGTGCTACTAGAGATATTATTTTCAATACAAGACAAAAATAAAGATAAAATGTTTTCTCATTTATTATGAAATTTAAATCAAGGTACAGTGATTCATAAAATATTAAGTTATATATAGCAATTTCCCTATTTATTACTAGTATGATTATCAAAAATGTATAACTTTCAATAGTAATTACATAATTATTATAATAATTACTCAATTAAAGAAGAATCACACCTAATTGCATAAACTGTTTTCCATAGATTATACGAAATAAAGATAAAACGTAAGAAAATATCGAGACGTATAGTATCAACATAACAAAAGCGTATTGGCCAATAGACTCAACAGTAATTTAATTTATACTCTAATTTTCTTCTTTGATAATAATAATAATAATAATAATAATAATAATAATAATAATAATAATAACAAGAAATTATCAACGGAAAATCAACAGACTCATGAACATCAACGGAAAATCATGAAGCAGTCTGTGGAGAGGAAGTGTGGCATTGCAGAAGAACACGCAAGCCACATAATTGCTGGACACAAGACACCAACACAAGCCGAATATATCGTCAGGCATAAGGTTGGCAGATACCTTCATTGGTGGATTTACAAACATTTTCATTGTATTCTTAATGTACAATTGTCTTTTTTGCAATATTTTAAGCTTTAAGGGCAAGTTTTGAATTTTTCAGAACATATTGATCCGTGTAAAAGGCAAACATTGTTCTGTATGATGATAAAACAAAAGGTTGACCATGATCTACGTTGCACTTTTCATTGCAGTTTAAAAAAGTGTATATCATTCTCCAACACAATTTATTTTAATAATTTGGTAGCTTTGCATTTATAATACTGTCCATAGCATTCGCAGGTAATTTTTCAGTTACAATGCTCAGAGATAATTCAAGGATTTATCAGCTTGTCTCATCGAACTTACTAGGTTGTAAATAAAAGACCCAAGAATTTTAATTTCGATTCAAAACTACATGACCATCTCATTACGAACTGTTAACAATCATATTTGATTTCTTTCTTATGTTACGATTTATTAATTAAATTTCTAATATAATTCTATTTTTCCTTATTTTCTCATTATATTATTACGAAGTATTTTCGAATATTACCAAGAGCATTTTATAACGTTACGAAATAACTAATTGATAAAACCAAATAAATGCATTTAGGCTATTCATGAAGTGTGTTTTCTTTGAAACTAATGATAAAGGAAAAAATAAATTAAACTTCTAGAATCTGAAACTCCTGAAATTCAAAATGATAATTTGGAAGAGTCTTCTATCCTACAAATGAAGTAAAAAAGGTTTAATGACTATCTACATTTCTGAAATATATTAAATAATTTTCTACAATAATGTAAGCATATTCATTATGTTAAATGTTCCTCGCAGTTAAAAATATTATGCAAATATATCAAACAAAGAAAGAAGGACAATTTATCTCTTAGCTCGTCCTATTATTTTCCTTGGAATTATTCTTTGAATCGGGGTCTCGCATCCGGCCTACGCTATATGGATGTAGAGTAAATCATTACGTGTGTGATTTAAGAAAAACAATTCTCCTTAAGCTGCTTTGTATTCCAGAGTAACGTACAATCCGTTAAAGAAGAAAACTTTCCTCGTTGTTTACGTATAACCCTCCCTATCTGAACGCGCCCGTGATTCGCGAAGCTGCTTGCCATCAAGCAGTCGACAGCTGAACCGTTTGTTTCTCCGTCAACCAACTTATTATCCTTAGTTCCGCACGGTTCAGTTGGCGACGTTCACTTCTTCGTTTCAGCCCCATTCTCTTTCTTTCTCCCACTGTCCGTCATTCATCTCCTTCCATCATCCTTTCAACCCGTCAACTCGGCTTATCCTCCCTCCCTAGCGCTGCCAAACCTTCATTTATATTCGAATACATTAAAATAAATATACATACTAATTTACTCGGCAAATTAAGCATTCATATTTTTCCTCTGAAACAAAGGAGAAGCAAAAGATGGGGAGCAAATTATTGCGGCTGTTTTTTTTTTCTTCTATTAGAGGATATTCCCAAATCTGAAATAGACTATTATATTCAAAAGAACCTCTTCCCAAGAAAATCGGATTATCTTTCCGAATACTTTTATCATGACAAGATATTTTTTAAATTTTGGAATACAATGATATTTAAAACGCAAAGGGCATTAGAGAGATGATAAGCTTCTTTCTTAAAATAAAAACAGAATGCATGGGTTCAACGTACCAGAAATAATATTTAATGACCTTAAGTCCGTACTTATTGCATCATCATTTCTAAAAATTAAATGGGCTATTGAAAAGTATTAGTCAAACCTTAGAAAACGTATGTCATGACATATAAAATAATATTATCCTTTCCCCCAAGTATTATGCAGAATGACCACATTTATTTTCCTCGAGTTTGGTATATTAAATACTTTAGAGAGTTACTAGTGAAATAATCAATTATGAGAAAATTTAATCTGGAGATATCTAAGTTGACTAAACATGATTATCTTTTAGGTATCGATCGAGATAAAGTTGGTTGAATTATGTTCCACAGGTGATAAACAACTGATTATTATGTTTTTCTTGAATGTGTTTGTCATGTACATTAAATGAAAAACACACACACTTAGCCTATAACCACAGGGGCGTACCTATGATTTTATTTTGGGGGAGGATGACTCACACATACAGCAGTTCTAGACTGTATGTGTTTGTATATTATTACAAAAAAGGGCAATTTTCTCTTAACTTTGTTGGGAAAGGATTAATCCACCATATCCCCCCTCCCCCAGCGTAGAGTCCCTGGCTTTCTAAAAATGATCAAAATAATAATAATAAATTTATTGTCAAAAAAACAGTACAAACTGCGTATGTCCACGTGGAGGACAATAAACTGCTTTACTCTCCGCAAGCAAGCAAGAGGCCATCCCATCAATTCCGATCAAGTGCCCTAAGGCAGAGACGGAATACTTACTTGCAATAAAAATGTTAAATATATCTAATAATGATAGCATTATCCACTAGCTGGTAAAAGTAAGAATGCATCTCGAAAAATTCGAAAAAAGTTTGACAATCTGCGTTAAATATTCCGTAAGTCCCCGACCGTAGCGTATTGGGCAAATGAAATTTTCGGTAGCTTTAAATTTTCTTATCACTCCAGTAGCGTTTAATATCTGAGGATATGATTTCACAACATAAAATTCTTGAGACAAAATGAAAAAAAGGAAGAAAGTCGGCAAACAGAAATGTAAAAGGCAAAATGAAATTGTCAATTTGTGTAAGAATTCCACAAGAGCGTAAACCTTGTTTCACATGGTTGTCACGTGATCGAGATCTTTTACGTGTTCGTAACCGTACGGTTGTGGGAACGGTCGCATTCTATCTATTGTGATTGTACTTTTCTAAATAGTGAAGGGTTTAAATATCACACTCTTTTCGAAATAGCGAAGGGTTTGGTTAAAGTCGCAAATGTGTCTCGGTGTAGTGTGTAATAACGAACGTCATTTAAAACCGGATGGGCAAAATAAAACTGTCTCAGAAAATAATTGTAATCCAGTTACGGAATACATTGGACATTAGTTCGGATAATTTGTAAATCTCACCCCTGAAACTCTTGTAAACCTTTATTCTAGGAATTAAATATCTTAACACTTCCCTGCATTTATATTTATGAAACGGTCGTGTTTGTTAAGACCGAATTACTGAAG
>NNCF01129968.1:848875-870885 GCA_002313205.1 Laupala kohalensis
TATCTCCATCCTGGCCCGGGTTTTTCTCCGTTTTTCCTTCGGGTCGAGGCGGATTTCTTATACAGGTTCTCTAGACTTTGTCTAGGGGCATGTTTATTGTAACAATACATCGTGAATTTAGTGTTATTTCAATTCTTATGATTTTTAAACACATTACTCAGAATAATCGATAGTTCGATAATAATTTGTACATGGAAATTTTTTGCGTTAAATTACAAACATATTGACATTCTATTAGTATTATAACTCGTAGATAACTTTTCATCTTATCTAGGAATTTTTACTGAAATTTTTGAATCCGCCTCTGCCTTAGGGCCCTTGATCGGAATTGATGGGATGGTCCCTTGCTTGCTTCCGGAGAGTAAATTAGTTTATTGTCNAAGTTTGTACTGTTTTTTGACAATAAATTTATTATTATTATTAAAAAGAATTGACTTAGCTAATCAACAAGAGAACTACTCCTTACAGAAAATGCCGGAAATGGCTACTGGTGACGTCGATGCAACAACACACGTCGCCTTGAGAACCGTATAACGAGTGCATGAGGTGTTCGGTGAGAAGAAGACAGAAGAGGCAGTAAAATCTCCTGGACCCATCGATCTTCTGATCTTTACTTGTGGGGTAAATGGAAGGGTCACGTGTACTCAAATGAACCTGTTGAAATCGCTGTTGCTGCTATCTCTCAAGCAGAGCTGCTACGCGTGTCTCACAGTTTGATCAAATACAGCACAGCGCTGCATCGTCTTCGACGGTACCTATTTCCGGCATTCTGTGATGGGCAGTTCTCCCGTTCATTAACAAGGATCAATTCCGTGTCAGTATTATAAATATTTTCCTAACCAGTTTTATTTTGCTCACCCTGTGCGTCAATATTGTAAAGGTATCGTGACAAGAATCTGAGTCGAAGTACGAATTTTTCTTTACATAAATAAGAGATTCGTGTCCCTTTATTTAAAGTTGTATACATCATTTGGATATTGAAATGTAAACGGTTGTTCTACATTCTATACGTAAAGTTAATTTCATTTTCATCTCCACGAATCATCCCCAAAAAGTAAATTTTTACCTACACAATTAACTATCAAGTACCCTTATTTGTACTAAAATTACAAGTAACACACGATGAAATGAAATCAGAAACAAGAAAGTATGACACAAACGCAACATCAGTATGCATTAGACTATGCAGCAGCATTCAAGGTGTACGAGGGTTAGCCAACACCTGTGGTCACAATCTGGCACGCGACTCCACCATTAACCTTGACTGCTCACCGGATGACCAGGTGGAAGACGTGGGTTTTATTTAATTAGTAACTTGAGGCAAAGCGGGGAGATTTAAAAGCTTTTAAATCTGTTTAGCGACAGTCGATTAGCAGATTACGTAACTTGCGTAACAAGACGAGTACTCGCTCATGTCGAAAGTGCACCAGGCGGCTGCGTGGTGTTGGCACTGGTTTTTGTTTTTGTTGCTGGATACTTCATGATCGAAGAAGTTTCCTTTTTTAATTCCCGAATAATTTTTTTCAGAAAGCAAACCGAATGGTACTAAAAATTCCTTGTTCCTTCTGGACCTTATTATAATCGACCCCACACCAAAAATTTAAATTTAAAACACGCCATTTGTTTCAAATGTATATCAGATGCTTGATTACAACAAAATTAGGAAGCCCAAGCAATCTAAGAAGAATTTTCCACCGGTTTTCCTTCGAGTAAAAGCGAATTTTATGTATAGATGCTCTTGGTTATGGATTAGGAGCGGTAATACTATTGTTAGAATTTGTCTCAAATTTAGAGTTTCTTAATGGATACGATTACTAGGTACGATTATTTGCGCGAATAATTCAAATACGATACAGAATTAAGAATATTAATAGAGTTTAAAGTTAAGGAATATTAAGAGAGTACAAAATTGTGACATAGTGAAAAATGATTCATGCAAGGAAATCTTATAAGTAAATTTGATAACAGAAGACAAGAGGACACAAACGAAAAATAAGCCATCAGTAGCATAGAAAATCCATAATTGATCATGTCTATAGTAAGGAAATATCTGAGTGAAAAAAATCAGAAACAATATATTCTCAGGTACATCGTGATGTTGACAAATATTATATCAATAACTGAAATTTCTACAGCGGCATTCGATGTAACCTGCTTTGACAGTTACTTAGGTAATTAATTAATAAGGACTAGAAAAGTATATAAGGAGATACTTTTTACATCTTAAATGTGCACTATTTGTTGGTATTGTCCCGAACTATTGGGTAAATTAAGTTTTATAAAAATCAGGGTCAGATATATTAAGTCCTTCGTTAGGACATAGTTAAATAATGTGTACATTGTTCGATCCATTCAATATGTATGTCATTACAATTACTATTACAATTATTAACTACAATACTATTACAATTTCGTTGTAAACCAAGGTGTTTTAGAAATTACTCTTTTACTATGTGTTTACCGTACATTCGTTACTGACGTGGTGAATTAGTAGAAGTATGGTCATTCCATGAGGTGATATTAAGAAATTCCTAGCAATATGTAATGTAACAGAGGTGGCAGCATTAAAATAGTATTAATTATATTGATTTTAATATAAAGGGAAAGCTTTTTTATGGATATTAAGTATACATGATTAATTAAAATAAATTATATTACAAGATAACGGAAAATTAAAATTTATTAATAATTTTAAAGCTCATAAAAACAACTTACGAAAACAAAAAATAAATAAAAAGTACTTACCAATAATCAACTATTGGTATCAAACATACAATGTCTCACATCTTAAAAAAGTGCGCTTACCTGAAAAAGAAAAGAAAAAATCTAATAATACTAACCATTATAGGAAATCATTGATAGTAATAAAAAAAGTAAAAACGTTCCATGAGTACTGACTTTCATGATATATTACAAAATCAATAACAGAAATGATTTTTTATCCAAGTTTCATTACGATTGCACTTTAATTGGGTATTATGAGACAGAGGAATAAATTGATGATGACCAATAGATGAATATTAACGTTTATAAATAATTCTAGATTTTATATAATATAAGATAATACCGCATGAAAAATATTTGAACGATGGATTGAGGGAATAAACAACTTATTAGTAATTCGCGACACATGATCCGTACATTTGCAAGCACCGAACCAGTTATTCAGAATCTATGGCACATAGACACCTAGTGACGGAGTGCTGAAATTCTGTGGTCCATGACAATGATAAAAAAATTAAAAATATGTTAAAGCTTTGTTTCATAAAGCAGACAAGAGATCACACTCAACAATAGAAATTCGAACTGATTCAATTGATATTGCTAATATAACCCATTTTTATAAACCATAAACATTTCTTTCCTTTAATTGTGACCGTATATTTTTATTACAGTACTTGAATATTTCATACAACGAAACATTAAGGATATGGTATTTACCATTCAATAATGTGAGGTATACTATGGTGCAAAATTTCCAGCAATAAAGGTGTACTGGCCAACCTTTGACGTATCGAACACGATCCTTATAGGTATGTATTCACGTGAATATTCAAACGAGATATCCAAAAGGTCACAACACTTATTATACAGTTATACTTTATTACCTATTATAATTCATGTTAAGGCTGATAGGTAAACAATTACTTCAACTCAGTTACGAGAGATTTATCCTACAACAAATTTATTATTCAGGTATGGTAATGACGAAACCATGACAATTCAATTTAAAGAGAAAATTACTCGGAAAAAATTGAAAAGTCAATGACTTCCATAAATATACATTTAACTCAGCCCTAGGAGAACTAAAATAATGGGCCTTTCACGCTGCTACATTCGGTGCGCCAGAATCCACCGCAGGGCCGTGGTAGAATTCCAAGGATGCCATAGCGGCTGGCACGGGAATGCGAGCTAGCTCACGGCGAAACCGCCACAAGGAAGCTTCTCCGGCAGACATGGCGTTCGAGTCATAGGAAGTGTAATGCAACATGCCACCAATCTTCAGTAATGTAGCTAACAACTGCGTAGTCTCTTCCTGTAAATACGATCACTCAATTTCTGTTGTCCAAAAAAACAACAACATAGCTTTACCCAAACGAATAGAAATTTCGGTTTGTCAGTGATTATAGTGGAATCATACTTTGTAGGATTGTGTTTTCCAAAAATAGTGTTTCAGAAACGTTTCGTTCCTGTCGCCGGTTATCGCTGCTATGTCAATGAGTACCAATATTATATATATATATATATATATATATATATATATATATATATATATATATATATATNATATATATATATAATTTCTTCATATTGACGAATCAATAAAATAGAGTGCGAATAATAAATAAGCATGCTCATACATTCCTTGAGAAATTGTATGCCTATGAAATCCAATAAAGAAACGTTAAAGTTGAGGTAGGGGTAAGTTGGTAGAGTGCAGTATATTAGCAGTACAATGTAATTTGGTTATGCCAAAAATTGGAAATAGAGCAAGAAATATAAATTGAGAAAAAATACGACATATTATTTGATGATGATATAAAACATAATACACGTAGTAAATACATAAACAAGAACAGATTATAGTTTGAAATCAACAATACATATTGATCGATCCTTTCTTTGAACAGTTGGATATGGTTTTTGTAAAATTATGCTACTATTAACGTCCATTAAGTAATCTAATTAAATAGATAATTAAAAACTTACGACCTTTTATGGACGAATAATATTTTTATTTTTTTGTAAAGAGCTCTTCACAAAAAATAGTATTCGTCCATAAAAGGTGGTAAGTTTTTAATTATTTGTAATATTATGTTCGGGTCCGACAACCAAAATAAATTGCTACCTATCTAAAACATTGACGTCTTTTCAGCTTTATCATACGAAAATGAAGAATAATGCACCCATTTAACCTCATTCAACACGAACACGAATTGACCCAGTACGGATTGTACTTCAAGTCTACTTAACTTGAAATTAAAAGTATAAAAATTAAGGCATGTTCTCTTGCAATTTATTTCGAGAAATTTCTTACGATCACACAGATCTTTAAAAACACGCAATTAAAGTCTTCGATTACGAGGAAACATAATTGTTAACACAAGTTAGTTAATGCACATTACATGTTATAATCGTATTCTTTATTGAGGGAGTTCACACGCTGATATTTACTTTTGTGTTAGACCAATTAACTAAGTTAATTAGAATATAATAGTTGAATTAAAAAATGGCAAGACCAATCCCATCTAATTTCCCTTCTTCAGTACCAATTTACTCTCGAAAATATCAAAATGCTTAGAAACATTCGTATGATACTTAGAAAATTTAATGTAAAATAGTTTTCACATTTATCTTTAGAAGATTCTAACTACTCAAATGAACATGAGGTATTGAAATAAACTCTTCCTTCCTAGTTTCATCCAGTTCAGGTTTGTGAATATCTTATATCTTACTTACGAGTGAAACATGTCTAATACAGAAGTGAGTATCACGTTGATTTTCTTCGTTTTCGAAGGCAAAATCACAACATAAATTACGTGATTTGATAAGGATACTTCGTATAAAAGTATAATTCCTAGACAGAACTTCATAGTTAAAGTTCATAACATGCATCATTGTCAGTATTATAGGTTATCAAATTACATCAAATAAACACAGCTTCCACATTACCCCCATGAACAACGTGCAAGACACCACACTTTATCTGTGCAATGTTATCACATTTCTAAGACGAGCATTTCCACTTCTTCAGGCAACCATCATTAAGAGAGCGAAGGGGTAATAGCACGCCGCTACCCACGGGGTAAGACACAGACAATTGTCTCGAACGAAAGGAAATTCACTAAAAATTTTACACTACATATACACCGAGTTGACGTCTTCCTCCCAATTCAATTACGCCGCCGGGAGATGTGGGAAGATGGGGTTGGGAAAGACGGAACCGCAGCACCAAAGCATCACAAGGACTGCAACCAGGGGTTGCGGGACCAAGGGGGTTGGAGACGTGTAGCTCGCGAATCTCGACAGAGGCGGGACTTGTAATTAGGGAAGCTGCGCCGAGTAAGGAGAGAAGCTCAGTGGAAAGGGCTTTGGAATGGGAGTGGGGGCAGGGGTAGCACCGTCGCGTCGGTGGGGGCAAAGAACACTTGGTACTTAATGACTCGGAACAATGGTTGGCGGGTTCGGAGAGGGGAAAGAAGCGAGTCAGATCGTTCCCCCACTTTGTAGAGGCAGTTGTGTACTATGATGGAACAACCTCGACCACTTCAAGTATCGCTGGTAATGCTGACACAACGTCCACCAATGAACCATCGACATCTCAAGAGACCGAGTGGACGGTCTCCGCGACTACCGATGGTATTCACCATCCTTCTCCGACGCGCCAACTACCTCCAGTGGCATCGGCCTCGCTAAGTCTTGCACAATAGCGTTCGCTGGTCCGATCACGCCTACCCCTGGCACGCTTTATAATCCCCACGTAAATTGAGACGGGGAATCCCGGGAAACACTCTCTGCTTCAGTGCAGTACTACTGGCGCCGCCGCTGCGAGAAGTCATCGGCGGGGAGGCAGAAGAAGAGGGAAGAAGACGAGAGTCTCTTGGGCGGATGGACGTCAATAGAGAACACGAAGCCACAGAGCACTCTCAGGCACCACCACTCATGTTATCTTCAGTTCCGCAGTCTTTAGAATCCATCGCAGTTTCATTCCACGCCATTGATACTTGACCAATGGATACAATGATATATAGCAATCAACTGTTGAATATCAATATCGGTATTTGATACCCTTGAATTAAAAGTAAACTGTAGGAATCTGTGTCAAATAACATATCATATAACCGACACTGTTATCTCATTAGGTTTGTATAACCAGGTTTAATTAATGGTATTGTTCATAGTTTATTATGCATTTTCGTTATTTGCGAGAGAGAGAGAGCTTACACGTTGGAAACTCGTTAGTGCCTTAACGATTTCAATTGTTTTTCGAAATATTCCATATCGTCAGACTAATGAAATTGAAGAGTTGTGTCAACGAAGACATTCAAAAATATTTGGTTTCGATATAAGTTATCGCAGAGTATTGTAGTCCACCTAAGTTTCGAGAATACTTCCGGTCTCCATTTTGGGAACGTATGGAAATAAATATGCATGACGTACTAGAATATACATCTATGTAGAAGAAAAATAATCTGTCATTCCTTTTCCAATAATTTCTCCATACGATAATATTGTTATTCCAATCCCTTACCTCTGAACCATATTATCACCACGTGATGGTAATACGGTCCACCTTTCATTCAATAAATAATTTATAATTTATTGAACAAATACGTAAACGTTACAAAAGTAAGTCGAGAGTACTTTTTCAGATTTAATGATTCAGAAATGAAATAAACGATAGGCAACTTTCTTCCGAATACTGGAGTTAATAAAAAAATGTGCTCGTCAATCCTCTTCAAATTAAATTTTCTATAATGTTATCTAGACGAAGAAGTAACGATTCTGAGATGTGAGTATTGCTCACATGGGTCGTAGAGTCACTTGACAATTTGAGAGGAGGTAAAAGACATTTTCAAAGGATATCAAGTCTCTGGAGAGTTTTAAGCGGAAACAAAGATATCAAATCCATTCCACGATAAAAAATGTAACGACATGTAATACCATACGTTATTTCAATTTCCTTGAGAGAAAAATTCAGACTAACCGAAGTCCTCGTATTTCAAGAAGGTGACTACAGAAACACACAATCTTCTTGTTAATGGATAACTAGTTCCATTGGAGCACTATCACTGTGGGATAATCTAACACTCACGTGCTATGGTCAAAATGAATGAGAATGACATTAACCTGTTTCCAAGTATATTAACAACGACAGGTGGTGAGAATAGCAATAACTATATTTCACAAGTCTAGAGGTAAACTGTTTTTAGGATTATTATGATACTTATTATATCTAAATATTTTCGTTTATAACAAAAACATAGCCGGAGCAAAAATAAAAATTCTCAATAAATTCACCATTTCGATCACGGAACAAAATTGATCAGCGTTTTAAATTGGTCATCTCTTACAGACTCTACCTAGTTTTACCTCTTCATATAACTCATTTTTCGCTGAAATGTCAATTACATCTTTATCTACTCAAATCTTCATTGTAATATTTGTACAACATCCATTCAAGTTCTTACTCACTAATAGTAAAAATAGAAACATCACTCCATTCAGTAACTTTAATTACATACAAGCCATGTCTACTCAATGGGTATATAAAATCGCTCATCATGTCCTGTCAAATCTCCAGCCAGTATACTTTTATCCTTAAAGTGAACTCCGTCACAGAGGTCAACACAATGCCAACGAAGCCATCACCTTTTCCATATTTTCCATTTCCCCCATTACTTCACGCAATGCTACTCGTATGAGTCTCTTCCATCTCCTTCACCACAGGAACTTTGAGAACGATCTGCTGATAGAAACGGAGTCTTAATTCTCATTGAGGCTGAGAGTGCTTGGTGAAGAGCTGCAAGCGATACGACCTCGTGGAAAATGGGAGCTGCCTGTCCCCATACTACAGCACAACGCTCAAGTATAAGAAAGGCTTTGCATGGCATTGCTGTCAAGAATGAGTTGAAGAGGAAGAAATGCCTTTGCTGAGAACTCAGCACCAGTTCTGAAGAAGTGGGCGTCTTAATAAGTACGGAAGGGTTTTATGAAATACTGTCTTGAGGAGATAAGGGAGAAGTTACGATTATGGAAAATTTGAAGATGAAAAAATATAACGTAAAAATATTAGCCGCAAAAAGGTATGAAAAATAAGAAACGCGAAGGGTTTCTTTTCTTCCTTGGGGTATAGGGCTCGTCAACGTCAAGGTCATTAGAACCATTGCAGGTGGGGAAAATGCAGTTTCGCACCATAGAGAAGAGCCGTAGTGATTCTTCCCTGTGCGTGGGACTCGCCGAATACCTCGACCATACTCACTACAAAAACCCTCCTAAATTCACCAAACATCTGAACACAAAGATGACAGGAAAGGACAGAAGTTGTCCAATACATTATGAAAACTATAATTTTCAAAACAAAGAAAAAGGAAGAATGAAAGGAAACAAGAAAGGGAAAAAGAAAGAGAATATAAATTTAAATCCTCCCGAGAACTTATGGGGGAAGTTCCAACCTATTTAAGAAATTCAATAGTTCATTATCATCATCCGTTTCATTTCAGAGAATTGTTGGTGAATCTGCAGCTAGACCAATTTGTCTCCGTATTCTGGTGTATTTTCTGCATTCAGTTGGCAGGTGACGCACTGTCAGAGAAGAGCTACACTCCTCACAAACGGGTTCATCATCAAGTAGCAAGAGATACCGATGAGTGGGAGGACCATGTCCTATGCGCAGGTGAGTCAGTAAGACATCCTCACACGTGGCTCAGTTTCGACTGAGTATGGGCTTTGAGAACTCAAGATCCCGAGCTTGGAACTGGTACTGCACCACCAGTCCCCGGACACCGTAAACTTTGGGCACATTTCAGCGACCACCATTGGCGCGATGGTGGAAAGTGTTGTGTTGCGAAGAGCGGGAATCTTGCCTTCATCGGCCAGGTCGCGAGGAAGGACTAAACCTCTATAAAACCTCAAGGTGTGTTACGCGCCGATGAGGTGAATGGGTGTTGAGGATAAACACTCGCTAGCGGACAATCTCTGGAGCAACTACCGCACCTCAGTTGTATAAGGCTTAGTGGCGTGTTATGGGGGCTCCACGTCGCTGGACATCCGTTACTCCGAACTCGTGGGACAAGATCTCAGAAGTTTTTATTGTCTCACCTTGCGGATCGGGTGGACCGCAAAGCCATGTTACACACCCAAACGGTGCGCTTAACGGTAGCAAGCGAGTGATCACTTGCAGGAATATCATCGTCATGTCTTGTGAAGACTAAGTCAAGGAATGAAGCTGACCACGTGGCTGAGGTCAATCAGATCATGAGGAAGGTTGGCGGTGTTCCTGAGTAGACTAAATCTGCCAGTGCGACCCTTTATTCCGAATCCTCTGCGCTGTTTTAAGTGCCAGAGGTTTGGACACATGACGACATCGTGTAAGGGCCGTGATACCTCCGGGAAGTGCGAGAAGGAGGCACACGAACCTAGCGTTTCATGCCCGGGGCCTGTGAAGTGCATAAATTGCTCAGGCAACCAACTGGTATGGAGCAGGGAGAGTGTTGCCTTTCTTGAAGAGAAGAAAGTGCAATAAATTAAGACCACTGAAAAGATCCTGTACGGTGAAGTACGGAAGAAATACAGGGCCCAGCACCCTGTATTTTCTACCTGTTACTCCACAGCAGCGAAGACTCCAGTAACAAAGAAGAACATTTCTACCCATACAGATACCACTGACATACCTACGACAACGTCGGGCACATGTCAGTGCAAATGTAGGAGGTAAGATCTTCAAGCTGTTCACGCGAAGCCAAAAACTTCAGTCAAACCCAGTCCTTCTACTCAACACAGAAAATGAACAGCTGTGTTAAAGTAATTCCTGTTAGCACCAATCAACATAAGAATAAAATGCAAGGTTCCAAGGCTAGACCGCTGAACCTTGTTGATTTTTTGAAAACAGCAATAACTCTGTCCAACAAGTCGTGGAGACGTAAAAAGTACGTCTCTGTTCTTCCTTTCTCCGAGTCGGATTGTGCATTGTCCAACGATGACACGGAAATGCACAGTCAGGAGCCCGACCCAGGAGGTTCCAAATCGTAATGGCTTCCATACTTCAGTGAAACCTTAATAGCTATAGAATTTAACGTGAAGAGTTACAGATCTTTGCGCGTCGAAATGCGAAGGGGACAAATATGTAAACTTTAATATAAAATGGTATACAAACGATAATTTACGAAAACCACTTGTAAAAGAGAAATAACTTTTGAAACTAAATATCAGGGATAACTGGAAAACACAAAATTCAGAACGAAAAGTGTTATGTAGAATAATAATATAGACATATTTAAGAGTGTCATTATTATCAGGAAAAGGAAAATTTTAGAAACCAGGATATGTGGGAAAATAAATATTTACACAGTAAAAATCACAGAGTAAAAATGACATAAGAAGAAAATGATGGATTATCCGGATCGATGGGAGAAAAAAATGTTGTGTTTTTAATTACAGTACTAAGCCACTTTTTTTATTGTACAGAGCAGACAATACCCAAAACAAGCCTCTCGTTTTATTAAACTGTATTTGAAATGTTTTTTAGGAACTTGGTTTTGCTTCATTTCTCAACAATATATATCTAAGTCATTTTGTTATAAAACTAACTTTTTGGGAAGAAATAAAATTATGACATTAATGTTATGACATTTTGTCATAAAAATAACTTTTTGGGAAGAAGTCTAATTATCTAAATTTGACTATCTTGACCAGTACGGTTCCAATTGATCTGGATAGATTGATTCTCCGGTACTAATAGAGTTTGATTTAAAAAAGGACATATAAGAAGAGGTAAATTCATTAGTAATATATGATAAAATACATTTTTGTACGGCATATGATCAAAGTTAGTTCTATAATGTAGTACAAATCAGTTTTAACTAACAGGAAATATATGTTTTGGGGCATTAACTTGCATTTTTTTTGTTCGATGTATGTATTTCATCAGCCGTTTAATACTTTGAAGAGGATATACCTAAAGCTATGTCTATCCAATAGTTTTGCCTCTTAATTTTAGTGGTATGAACATTGCACATTTAAACTATAGGTATTCTGTATTCGTTTAGGAAGTGTTAAGATATTACTTTACATTAACAACAGTTCGGACGAGGTTATCTTCAAAGACCCGATCGGACAATACCCTAACTGTTCTCTCATCACTCTAATTCCCAGACTAACCTCCCATTTACCGCAAGGAAGTTCGGAAAGGATATGAAACATTTAATATGGATTGGAGTCTATATCATTGATTCAGATGTCCTTGGATTTGTTTTATTTGTGTATGACGACACTATTAATATAAAAATATTTTTCCTCTTCGTGATTACAAGACATATTCTCTTTTTTCAAATATTGAACCTGAATTCTTTCGAAAGGTTTTATATTTTCGGCTATAAGTGACGAAAGGAATATCGCTCAAAATAAAATTTAGTTATTTATTTTGTACAACGCCTCTAATGACCATTAAATTGACAACTGCAGTTCATAAAGGAATATGAGTTGTGCCCTTATCTACTAATATATTCAATAAACCCTCACAAACGGTATTCAATTCGACTTAATACAATGTACTTTTCGTTCGAAATGAGAAATGCAATCAATACCCTAGACACAAAATTGTACTGTTCTAAGCATTTTACAGATGTTATTGCATGATAAGAAATATGTTATTAGTATAACATCAAAGGTTTTTTGTGGTATTGTTTTATCATACGCGGTAAATTTTATCACCGCGAAGTGAAATAGAAATACTATACTATGAAACTTCTGAAACAAGATCCCCGAACAGCTACAGTAATTAGTATTCGGCATGTCGTCTATTGTGCTGAAACCAGATGTGATGAAATAATATCTCGTTACTCAAGAGGGAATTAGAGAGAGATACATAGGATCGATAGTGTGTCGAAAGGATGCTGTACGTGATACTATCATACTATCCCAGTACAAATGTCAGTTTCACAATGAAATGCAAAATTAATCTACACACAAATTATTAAATAGATGATTTTTTAACGGCCCCAAAAGACTAACAGTTTATCAAGTTTCGTTTCAAGAGCTCTTTTATCCTTCGTTTTGTACAGTATTATTTATGGCAACAGCACAGGCTGGAATATTATGTACGTACTTATAGTCAGGAAACTAGTGCAAAAACAGTTAAAATAGAATCATTGATGCATTAGAATCTGGAGTAAAATTAAGCCATGTTTACTCAACCGATTTGAAGACCAGACAAGAAATAGATAACATTTTAAGAAGAGTATAAAGAGTGCAGCATTTACTTTTTACAGTACTTGCGTTAGTTTACAAAACCAATATTTATATACTTTCATTAACTAGGTAAATTTCATTTCTTTTAGTGATTTTTTGGTCCTTGAAAACAGTGAGGTAAATAAATTCTTCATACGAATATGATATAATTTTCAAAAAGTATATAGTTTTATATTTTGAATAAGCTATTTTCCAAACATGACACAAAAATTTATTAAAACATTAATAGTACTTGTTTAACACAAATACGTAAACAAATGCTATCATTCGAAACAAAGTTTAACTTTCGGAAAAAAAGTAATTACAATACAATTGGCAAAAATATAAGAGAAATAAGAGAAGCGCAGAAAACTCGTCACAAAAATATTAACTATTTATGAAATATATTACGAGAAATATAGAGTGACAGTTTCAATTCCGGGTGTCATAAACATTAAAATGCGTATTAAATGACCCCAGATAGAAGACGTTTCTTTCATACGGGTTTTTTTTTAGCGTGCGTAATTTTCATACCGCCTTGCGCCTCTATACCATTATGGAATTAACAACGTATTCAATTCTTCCTCATCTAGAAATGTTGAACAACAGTAACATAACATTCATCAAAAGAAATCCGGAGATGCTTGTGAGAATTTAATTATTTTTTAACAATTTTTAGGTAAACATTTCATTATAGTCTATTTCAGTCTAAAGTACAATATCTTTTCAAAGAAAGGGAAACATTTTTGCCCCATCCCTCACCTTCTGTAATTGTTATCCCGACGCGACCCACTTCGTGATACGTTTTGCTTGAGACTCTTAAATGAAGCTACGCGCCAATAGTTCTGATTGTTGAGAAATATTTATTTTAAAAAATCTTAATTTATTGCCAAAAACATTAATAATGAAATACGATCATTAATCGCTACCAGGAGATTTCTTTTGAATAAATTTTCTCAAACTTACAGAATATCCTGATATAATAATAAAATGTAATCTAAAAATATATATTTACTATTCAAATATTACTGATACATACAAGAATATTTTTCTACGTTTGTATGTCGGATTTCGTTTACACGGGCTGCAGCGAGTTAAAAATAAATAAATATCCGTTGTATAAATAATAAATAAACAAGCTGCAGCGAGAATTATCATGGTATACAGCAAATCTTTTCATGCGAGATTGCAGGCAAACAGAAAAGTACGAGGAATATGACGTTATTTTCTAACCTTGATGTTAAATAATTCTCTAAATAAGTTCATTAATTCCACAGAAAACATATTTGACAGAGATCGTAATTTTTTATATTGATAAACTACTTCGTAATGTAGAGAACCGCAAATGACAATTGACATTTAATCCTTTTTCTCCAATGGTTCCTGAGTACATTGAAATCTGTTGTACTTTTCATGTAGAGAAACGTTATTCAGAGAACTCAGAGTTATAATGTTAAATTATTGTTTTAAAAATGTAAATTTCAGTAAACTATATCAATTTACATCGATATTTTTATATAACAGACATGACACAAAAAAGAAACATTACACAAATCTCGGATGGAAATGAAGTCAAATAGTTTCTACCATTCTGTTTCTCTCTCTTCCATTATTATTCTACTTATTCATAGTAACATATTTTTATCAAAGAAAATATAATATCGCCCCATTTTTTAAAACGATAATAGTCACTGCAAATAAACTGATGTTGAGAGAATCAATTTAACAAATCGTTCATTCTGATTTTGAATGCTCAGAACATTTTCGAGACAAGAACGTTCCTATTGAAGCTACGAGTCGGAAATCCATTGCATTAATATTTCTGCATATCTTAATCGAATGTACAAAATTAATTTACACAAAAACGTTACAACGACAGAAACAGGAGTCGGCGGCATTGGTTATATACAGGTTTCGTAGTTAATTTTGAATCTCGGTCGCCTTTAAAAGAAAACGATTCAAGATGAAATTAACGAACCTCGGTCTCATTTCTTCTGTAAACATACCGCACGAAATTTTAAAAGCCCTGAGAAGAAAAATATTCAGAATAGGCCAAGAAAGTTATTAGGGAACAAACAAACATCTTTCGGTTAATTGGAATTTTGTGGGACTACTAGGGAAATGAGGTGAAGACAGACATTTGTAAAGTGAATGTGCAGAAAAGACCTGCCAGAAAGAAGAATCCAACAAATATGTATCACATCCGTAAATTCATGAAAACACAAGAGTATAAAGCGGGCAATGGAATTCCATAATTATGGAATATCAACATAATTTGCAGATCTCTTTCTATACAATACTACTACTTTCTAATCATATGAACGCGATAAACTACCTGGAAAAATAATACAGGAGTATTATTTTTAAGAGTGAAATATTTTCACCTCTCAAAACTAAAAGAAAATGTGGCACGGAGAGGCAAATTTATTCAATACCACCAAGCACTTAATATTGTTCGTATGTACTAAGTCATAGATTTTGGCTATTCGATGCTATACAATGCAAGATGTTCGTGTAATGTATTACAATGATTCAAAGAATGCATTCCAATGATAAATCAATATTTCTGCATTATTTAATTCTTTTTACTGAAAATATCAAATTGTTTATTTGTGATTTAATTATTAGTATGCATTGAGTTGAGTCAAGTCAAATCCCAAAAAGGATTAATATAAAAAGTCACAAACTTGAAGACGAGAGGTTCAATCGACTCTTTCTTTAAATATAATTATCATAAATATATTATAGAATGGAATCGATCTGTGTTATCTGTATCTATACATGTGCTATTTATAAGAGACAAAATAAACTTCAAATGACCCTTACTGATAGAATTTGCATTTTACAAAAATTCAGTCTGAATTTGTATTGTAAACCTGTTGTACTTCAATAAATTGTGAAGCACTAATTTTCAAAAGAAAATTTCAGGCAAGCTGACAATGAAGAAAGATGTTGTATGAAGAGGAAAATCATAGACTTTCAATGTCTTCTGAATTCTAATCAGCTCTATTAAGAATGGGAATATGGAAGTGAAATTTAATTACCCTTCCTCAAAAAGAAGGATAGCAAGATAAGCGATACCAGCATGCGCTTCTAGTTAAACGACAGTTCTCCCTTCCGTGCATTGCAATTAATCTGTCACCTGCATATGGAAATAATTTGAGATGGTATGTACAGTAAGAGTCGTACCAGGAATAGGCCTTACGTATAGTTCTTATGAAACGAATATAATTTCTTGTGAAAGGCATGACAAGAAGTATACGAAGTAGTAATAAAAAATAATTGTGTATGACCGTGATACACAAACCACAAGATACACGGTTGAAACGATCGTGCAGGTGAAGGATTGAAGGCACCTAGAGCAGGCTGTCAATTGCTGTAAACAGGTGTGTCTCACGCCTGCGCAGTGCAAGCAAAATCGAGATTGCCGCTTAAAAGATATGATATATTAGTTACCCTCGGGAGGCCGCCGAGGTAAGAGACGGCGCATAGTCCAGGGACGAACACTAGAAAAGATTAAGTTCCCAGTCTCACTAACAGAATACGCTGCGAAGACAGCTGAGTCTTAGAGGAACGGAACTACGGAGCCAAGGAGTGAAATACGTATAGTATCTTTATAACTTTCAGTTTTGGTCATTTCTCCATACTGAAACAACTTATAACTATTCGCATTACTGAATAGAGTGAATTTTACTTAGCAAATTCAATGCATTATTGATCTAACCAATAAAAAGTCATCTTGACAATGAAATAGCATCGAATCAGATTTTAACCTCAACAATAAGCTGCACTTTTATTGACTCTTCTTTAATATTGTTGGTTAATTGTTAGCAGAGGTTTTGCTGAGTGCTGGAGGTGTGAAGGAGTTTTGTATGAAAAAAAGGATACTAATCCGGGACGAAGCAGGGACCTTTAGATATTTGGAAGATCCTGGCTCTTCAGGTGTGTATAAGGAAAAGCAATTTATTGAATTATTGTAGATATTACAATAATTCTTGTATTCACATGTATTCTCGAAACTATCAAGTAAAAATTCTTCCTTGTGTATTCTTCTTTCAGTACCATGTCATGTTGGGCTGGTGTTAGTATAATATTGATTACTCATGTTTTTTTTATAAAAATAAAACCTCAAGGAAAGATGAGCCCTTTAATATATTTTTATCCCGCTACAATTACCTGGCCTAAAAAAAGTTGGTTGTCAAATAAATAAGCTGCATTCCTGTGTTAGGTTAAAATACATAGAATTCTAGCTATTCGAGAAGAGATTAATATTTTTATTATTCATTGTTCTTTGTCTAGAAAGTATTTAAACTATTGATTGTCATCCGGGTTGCAAATCATCATGCCTAAGTTAAAGAAAAACTTGAATTAAAATTATCCTATATTCAAAAATCACTTCACAAGCTGTCATCCTTGACGAGGGTGAAGTGTCTGTAAATCAAGCTGACAATAGACTGGCTCATTTAGAAACAGTCTGGGTTGAATTAAACTGATGGAGAAATCGGATGTTACATTAACCCAAGATCTGATATCTGAACTGTAAGACTTGTATCTTCATACGAAGGATAACATTACCTTACTCGTAAAGAATTCTAAAAGCACTAACGCTGTTAATTCTCAAAATGCACCACAACAAAATGTTTCTCTTAATAACTTAACTAGGCTTGCTCCAATTACAATACCAAACTTAGAGAATTTGACTCGATTTTTCAACTTGTTTTCTGATTTAATTGTAAGAAATAAAAGCTTAAAGGATGTGCAAAAGATGCATTATTTGATTTCATCTCTTAAGAGAAGATGCGTTAAAGTTATTAGAAAACTATGACATATCTGATCATAACTTTACCTTGTCTTGAATAAACGTATTGAAACTTGATGGAAATAAAATAGCAATGAAACATTTTTCAGAAATGATTAAAATGTCTGCCTTAAAATCTAAAGGTCTGCATGACACGAAAAAATTTATCTTAGCGTTTGCCTCCCATATCGATGAGATAAATGCATTACAAATAGATTCAGGATTAGAAAAAATGCTGCAAACTATTCTTTTAGAAACATTGGATTTGGAAACGAGAAAGGCTTGGTTTATGGAATTTCCATCTTGTTCTGATGATATAAGGTTCTTGATAAAAATTTCTTGAAAAACGTTTTAAGGAATTGGAAATGTCAAAAGATTCCTCAGTAAATCACATGGACAGTTAGGAGAGGCGTGTGCCAAGAGAAATTAGAGAAAGGAGACAGGTAGTGCGCCATGGAGTTAATTCTGCGACCCATAAGTTTCCTTCAAAATGCTTACTATGTTCAGAAACGTTTCGTAGATTATACAAATGTTCAGAATTTTTAAAATTATCTCCAAAAGAGAGAAAGAGCTGTGTAAGGAATAACAATTACTGTTTTAATTGTCTATCTCCATTTACAAAATATCACCCTTGTTCAACTAAAGCTTATCTCTCCTGCATGGGAAGGCATCATTCCTTATTACATCTAGAAGAAAGAATTTCAAATTACAAGCTGCATGTACCTAAGGGAGAAGCTGTGATACAATATTCTATTGATATTGAAAAGGCAGTGATCTTGCCAACAGCAATTGTGTATGTCAACGATGCTTGCGGTCACAAAGTTCCTGTAAGAGCTCTCATTGACTCCGGTTCAATGTCAAATTTTATTTTAGAAAGATTAGTTCAGAAATTACATTTGATTAAAGTTAAACAAGAGACTAAATTATCTTCGGTTAACTCACTGAAAACTGGGTCGAATGCTGTTACGATGGTAACTATCTCTTCCTTCAACCACAAGTATTCTAGTAAAATCAAGTGTGTTATTCTTCCAAAAGTATCTGCAAATTTGCCTATTAAGGACATCAAATTGCCTTTGATTTCTTTCCCCAATAAGGTCAAATTAGCAGACCCTCAGTTCTTTAAATCCGGTCCAGTTGACATGCTTTTGAATTGTGATGTATTTTCTCAAATATTACTCAACAAAAAATATGATTTCAAATCCTTTCCCTCGCTTATCAGCTCGAAGCAGGATTTTATCATTGCTGGATCAATACCTTCAGAGGTGGTCGGAGAATCTTCTTGTCATTTCACTGTGAACTTCGGACAAGATTCAGTTTCCTGTTAATTGAAACGAGGAACATATAGGAATGTGTCAACAGCAACAATGAAATATAGGAGTGAAGTGATTAAAAATTACACGTGGCGTAGGATAGTTCGGGTACAGAGCGAAGTATTTATAAATTTTCGAGAGAAATGTTTAGCCATAAAAATAGGAAATGGTTCAAAGCAAAACCCACAGTGTTAGAATATTTAACTAATCATAGAAATTATTATTATGAATATTTGTGTCGCATATGGAAGACAGAAGAGGCAATTTGTGTTTGTGTAAGGAGCGATACAAATAATGAATATCAAATTGCGAGCAGTGTCGCGCAGACAGGGCAATTATCTCAAGTATTGGCAGATAATACCTTATATTAGAGCGATTACACAAGTTTGAAAAATATATCTTAAGTTTAAAGTTCATATTGAAGAAATACAAAAGAAAAACGGAGTTTCAAAAGAAAGAAATAAAAGACTAAAAATTGTTAGATGGTCCATAAAAATATATAAGAACAGACAAAAAGAATATGGTAACGAAAAGACCTCAAATGTTTTTTAAAGGGAAACGGAACAACAAATTACGTGAATAAGTAAAATCATAAATAATAATAATAAATACATTTCTGATGACACTACTAACGCTAGGTAAGATAATAGATCACCAGGAATGATACATACCAACCTCATTTGCGTAAAACATGCTATGTTACGACATTCGAAAACCTCTCCATACCGAAATCCCACTATAGGGATATTTCCATGAAACGAGATCGAGAGGTCTGCAACTGACCGGATTTTCCGAGAAGTCATCCCTTGATTTGGACGAACATAATTTGGATCGCCTGTAATCGCCCTCTGAAGCACCCATGTGAAATCATGGCGGTTGATGGACAACTGAGTATCATTCGAATGGAAGGCGTTCATGATCATCGAATCTACGAATGTGAATGTAGCTTGCGATTGTATTCATGTTTTTTTCACATTTCTTGAGTACACTAACTGATCCTATTCTATGGTAGATTTTTTGTGTACCCTACGATTTTGGTTTATTTGTGTATCGCAATATAACATTTAGTTGACGGAAAGTTTTGTATGAAAATTTTCTTTAAAAACGTTGTTATAAAATTGACGTAGTTGTTTCTAAAGTGAGAGGTCATTTTTGCCGTAATAATCTGTAAGTTCCAATCTTGGAATTTTACCCTTCTTAAAAACGTACCAAAATTCATACATATTTTAGATACATTATCATAAATGACTCTCTAAAAGTATGTAATAAAAATTCTTTAGTAAATTTGTTTTTACAGAGTGACTCAAGCATAAAAGGGTTCAACTACATAAGGTATTTACTTTTTCACAGAAATTATAACCACCTTAACAAAATCGATTGAATACTACATCTTTTCGAACTAGGATGAGAGAAACCAGTATTATCACACTTTGGGGGAATTTCGGGAGGTTTATAAGAGTTTTTTGAATTCGGTCTACATTTTTACTTTCGCATTTTCACAAATTGCTCCCCTAAATTATCATTGAATATACTCCTAGTATATTTCAATTTTCTTTTCGTCAATTTCTTTCTTTTACTAGTCTACCTTTCTTTGCATGTCTTCCGCTTTCGGAATTTCTTCGTCAGCATCTTCTTTCCCCCACCTTGCTAATGCCAGCATCGCCCGCAGTGATTCCACTTTGGAGCACTGTGCGTTTCTACATACAACCAGCGTCGTCAGTTCCAAACTTATTCGCGCCCGCAGATGGAAGGAAACCCGAGCGAGTTCTAACGAGGGTCCGGGCGCCGTCGTGCAGCGCCTTAGGACCACCTTCAGGGGTTGACGATGAAGACTATTTGGGAATAGATCGATGCGTGGAGGATAGGCGCGAACTCTTTGTAGAGAACACGTTGACAAAATGTGGTGTGGTTTCCAAGTCATCAAAATGTATAAAACACACAATAAGTAAATGAATAAAAATGCGAAGAAAAGTGAGCGAATGATAAGTTGTAGGAAAGAACTAACAGTTTGTGGAGGTCAAAAGTTTTTTTTCGAAAATATGTAGAATAAAAGGTGTTGCTGTCTTAGGGGGAAATTGTGGGACGAGTATTTCTTAACGAAAAAAAGCGAGATAATTAGTAGGTATAGACCGGTATATAATTATTAAACTCTAATTTTACTATGACACTTTGCGAAATGATTTCCAAACCTATCAAAAGAAGTTGTAATTTTTCAATTTCTTTGTTGATTACAAAAATGTCCAACTCCGTTGAAATATGTATGTCTCCTCATTGCCACTGAAGGAAAACTTATCGAATGGTTAATCGATTTCATGAAGGATTGAAAACATGTACGTGACATATAAGTTAAATCAATAAATTTTAAGTTTGTGGGATTCACAATTCAGGAAGAGACGACAGTATATTGCAAAATTGTTTTCAAGAAAATTTTGATAAGCTTTTATTTATGTTTGTGCATCATGGAAATACCACAACGAGTGAAGTGTATCTAATCACTTCCGCCTATTGGGCAAATATTGGAGGATAGTACGACCCTCATCGCTTTTTCTGCAATTCTTTGAGTAACTCTTTATTTTGAAAGCGGGTTTTTGATAGAGGAATATCATTTTCAAAAAGTGTTGATTTGAAAATTGAATCTATTAGAACTTTAATTTCTGACCTATCTTTAGCTACTATTACCTGTAGCTGAGCACTAGCTGAGTTCCTGTGTCCTCAATCACGGTAAGTTTTGAATATCTACGAACATAACCGTTCTAGAATAGCTCTTGATGCCTGTAGAAGATGTTTGCCACAACCAATTGACCAACCATAAAAGAAATACTATTGTTAACCAAGTTCTCCATTGACTTGACTACTGTTTAATATACATAATAGGTTAGATTTCTTCTTCACAATATTAAAATTACTTAAATGTATAAACGCATTTTTTTTTTTTGTGGGGCTTTAGGGCTCGT
>NNCF01129969.1:8882-19138 GCA_002313205.1 Laupala kohalensis
CCACCTCAGAGGTCTTTGGGTTTCACAAGTTGAATGAGAATGGTAGACGGGCACGGGTAGCGAGCGGGATGGCGCAGTCGGTAGGCGCATGAGCGCGCAAAGCTCAAGGTCCCGGGTTCGATCCCCGGTCTCGTCTCCCATTTTCATTCGACGTAACATGTTTAAGCTTTTTGTATTTTACAAAGAGATATATCTATTTTTGACCTTAGTGCCCCTGACCAAATATTTTTGCGCCGTTGAACGCATTCGCATTTAGCAACTCTTTTTGTTCATAGGTTCTTGTGTCAGATCATGCAAAACAAATATTTTGCTCCTGTAGTTAATCTCTCGAAATTAGTACAAACACTGTTTTTGGCATGTTTACGTTTTATCCTTCGCGAAATTTCAAAGACTTGGTATATTTTTATAGCTTCAACTAATAATGATTTACCTTCGTCATCATGTCCTGGTGCCATACAAGCACGGAAGTGCTTCACCAACTCCCTAATTGTTTCTTGTTTGCCTTGTGAATAATCTTCATATTTTTCATATTCAAGAAATATAATATAAGGGTGAGAACTCAGTATTTCCCGGCAGTTTTTTAAGCAGTGTAGCAAACTATCAAAGGTCGAAACTATAAACGAGGTTTCCATTTATTTGTCTTCATATCTTCCGTTGTTGATTTTGAATCTTCGATACCGATAAGTATCTGCTGCAGTGCTCTATCAAGTAGTATCTGCCAGTACATGTGCACTCTGCTGATGAATATTAACATGGTTAACATCATCTTATACACCATCATCTCACCTCCAGTAAGAATCTCTAATTGTCACATCATTAAGCGTGATAATCACCAGTAATACTGAAAAAGTTCCTCACCTACTACAAAGCTATCAAATATTTCTTTCTCTCTTACGTTCCATGACTGTTCACTATTTTCCGCACGGGTCTTTCAACGATCTTTTACAAGAATCTCGCACTATTTTACACCAATGTACTACATCTTTTTAGATTTTGATGTCACAGACACTTTGTTTTATTTGGTTGATATAACCATCTCACACAAGTACTCTTTCTATGTCCGACAAGTACAACTAGTGTAATGAGAGGCTGAACAACTTCAATACTTCAATTGCATTGGAACCTCCCAGGTACTGATACAAGTAATGTATCAGCTGTAATCAGCTAAGCGGAGCAAATGATATACCAGAAAATGACACAATATTCTTCAAAGCAAAGGCAGATGAAATTAAAGGCAATGACTCCAGTGCGTTGAGATTTTCTATTCACTATTTACGGAACTTAATAATAATAATAATAATAGTAATAGTAATAATAATAATAATAGTAATAATAATAATAAATTTTTGTTCAAAAAAGCAGTAAAAACTGCGTTTGTCACGTGAAGGTTTACTCTCCGGAAGAAAACAAGGGACCATCCCATCAATTCCGATTAAGAGCCCGAAGGCAGAGGCGGATTTAACATTTTGGAAAACCGAAAAGAGTTGACTTTCGATCGCAGAACAGTGCAGAATTAAAAAATAGTATCGTTTGTCCTCAAAGTTATCCACATAGCTTTTAACTTCAATTATCAAACACTATGTTACTTATAATGATGAAATATCTTCGTGCAAAGGGTGGGAAACCTGATAAAATGTTACCACACACTAGAACCCAATTTAATAAAGAATTTTCTCCACTAGTGTCAGTTTGTTCCATGTATGACTGAAATCTACCACATTTCATAACCAAAGAATTCGATCAATATCACAAGATAAGTTTACGTTGTTAATTACAATGTTTAAAGTTGTATCGCATAATATAAAAAAGTATTACCTTTAATTTAAGGCAAATATATTTATTAATATGATAACTTTCGGTCAGGTGAAAACGGCGACGATCCGGGAATCGAACCCGGGATTCCTGCTTTAATTGCCACTACACCACCTGTTCGCCTTCCACAATCTTCTCCATGTGTAGGGAAGAAATATGTACATATTTATTAATAGATATCAATACATTGATTCATTGCTAAGATAGGTATTTTTAACATTGTTTGCCAGTTAAGTGTTTTGTCACTTCCTTTATTTTTTAATTCGTCTTTAATGTTAAGACGAATGTAGTTGTAAATGCTATTTTCATGTTTCTCTATCACAAATCCTGGAAACTCAAACGATAGTTCTTTATCCATTTCTATCCATTGTTTGCGTGATATGACACCGGGAAGTGTTCGGTATTCATTTGATAGCACAAATAATGAGCCGCGACAAAACGTGATGATAAAGGACCCTTGTGATGTACGTTGCGCGATGCATGATTATACAATAAAACGGAATGTTCGGCATATCCACTTTAGTGTAGAGGCATCCGATGGTGCATGCGCTAATTAAGTTGTTCAATGTGCATTTATGTAAGGACTTATGTAATATACTAATATTCCATGACATAAAACGAAAAAAGCTATGAAAGATTCCTCCGCTTATTGAGAAGTGTTCTGATTAAGTACTCCGTTTACGCTTGGAACTACGCCATAATCACGTTTTCCAATCACATAAATGGAGCAGAACTTGAAGGGGGATTATGAGAGGTCATGACTTATTAAGAAGGTTTATTTACGGGACATCTGTTATAGTTTACCGCAAATGATGTTTTACGCATTGCCAGGGTATTCTATTGAAAAGTTAGCGTATAAACAAAAGTGCCAGGGTATTCTATTCCAAAGTTTTTCCGTTTTTATTCCTGTCTCTTATANCTGACAACGTCAATTTATGTTCCTCGGCGTTAATACGTTTGCCCCATCCCTAGAGTGCTTTTCATTGACGCTACTGCTTTCCAATCCACGTCAGTGCGGGAGCCAAATCAATGCAAATCACTGTGACACGTGCTCTTGACGAAGCACCGACCGAGACCACGAATCACCCAATCCATCAAGGGCTTCCCTGTGCACACCGCATGTCATCATCGAACACGAGTCAAGGTGAGGCGCGGTCGCCTTCGAAGCTTTCGGCATGGCGCTTCGTTGTCACTCGAGTTCCATCGCTGTGAAGCCCTCTCTTGACGGAACTAAAAACGCCTTCGATCACAAGGAAATTTGTTAATATGTTATTCTACAGAAATTGGAAAACAAATGTCCTAAGCGCCCTATCCTGTCGAATAACATATTGATATAAATGAATTAGGCCTCGTAACAGATTAATTATATTATGTCGAATGAAAATGGGAGACGGGACCAATATTCGAACTCGGGACCTTGCGCCTAGCGCGCTCATGCGCTTACGAACTGCGCCATCACGTTCGCCTCCCGGACCCGCCTTCTATTTTCATTCAACTTGCGAGACCCAAAGACCTCTGCGGTGGCCTCGTAGAGACTACGCTCGTCATATGAGGCGACTCCTTTAGGAAGTACTTTGTTTTCGGTTGTATTTTCCAATTCTGGTTCACAAACACATTCCGTCTCCCATTTTCATTCTAAATAACATAATTAATCTGTTACCTGGCGGTTCACCGCACTTTAAGAGATTTCTATAGGTCATGTAACATCTCATTCAATGTACATGACACAGGTAATAATTTATGTACGTGTGTTTCCTCACTTTTTTGTCATTTTTGACATTAACGCCTGTCATAGTAAAGATGGTCGTACAGGTTGATGTGGTGACAACCCTGTGGGTTCCCGCAAAAACTGGCTTCATTACTCAATAACCTCAGTTGTTTTGTGTACACACGTTGAAACTGTACAAAACGTGAAGTGCTTGTTCATGGACCTCACTCCTTTGTGTGCTGCAAATTCCCCCGCCGTAATTCCATAGAAGTACCCACGTATGAGTAAGTGAAATGAAAGAGACTGTGTAAGTATGACAAGTTTTTCAAAGCATTTTCTTCGTAAATATTTGCACCAGTTAAACTATTCATTCCTGAAGCGGTAACTATTCATTTCTCCACAAAAGTAAGAGAAACATGTAAAAAAATATTTGTGCAATAGGTTAAAATAATAATTCTAATTTTGATTGGGAATTTAATAATAATTGTTGTTTAATTATCTTGGGATATTAGTACCTAATCAAAATGTCGATTAATGCATATTCTTAAAAAATAAGAAAGACTTCACCTTTTTTCTTGCACCATAATTCTTATCTCATGATATATTTCCATGAGTAATTATTGCGATCCATAATAATTATTTTGTTATAAACCCTTCAGGCTTTGATTAACTTTGGCCGAAGATCGTGTTTCCGTAAATTTTTAAATCACCAGGCCAATCAGTTGTGATGTAGAAATTGATTGCAATTTACAAGTGCAAGTGACGATAATAATTAAAAAGAAGGTGATACGGTTTTATTGTTGGATTTGACATTGACTGAAATAACTGTTGAAATATTTTGAAAAGATAATAATCTCTGAAGCTACTCGTAGTATTTATAACAATTTCTTCGTCAATTATGAATACGTAGTATTCATAATTGTGTATATATAGTGTATAAATAGTGTACACCTGTTTCTCCATACTTTCCTTTATTTTCGCATAATATAATAGAGTCAAAATTATGTCGATACGTATCTAATGACCTATTCTTCGATACATTGAAAATATAGTTTTACCAATCTTTATTATTGTACAAATTGACAAATTTATAATAGTTAAAGCTGATGCTTTTTCACTGATGTAGTCAGCGTCTTTAGCTAATAAAAAATAATTAAACAAAGTTGGTAATAATTATAGTAATAATATAATATTAATATTATGGGAAAAACACAAATATTTAATTATTTAAATATTTATATGAATTTTCATTTCCAAAATTTTAATATTATGATATTTTTATTATTATATTATTACCAATTTTGTTTTATGTTGTATTATTATCCTGAAGACACTGACAACGTCTCCGTATGGGTTTTCACTTTTAGTATTATAAAAATAAATATTGGTGAAGCAAAACAAAAGTTTCAATTCGTTGATGTTCATATACAAATAAATATGCTGCCAACTATCCAAAATTATCCTTCAATGAAACATATCAATTACGCTCCATTAAGGACGCCTCCGTGTGAACTGATAAATTAATATTGATAAAGTTCAATTAATGAGAGGAACAGCATGATTCAAATTAGTGGATAGAGCGTTGGAAAGTTGGTTGGATGGCTGTGGTTCGATTCTATGTAAGACCAAGGAATTCTTTTCTCTGCTTCCTGATGGACAAGCGATACTACTCAGCCTGCAATAAAATGAGAACTGGGTGTATCGCGGGAGTCAAACCTGTCGGAGCATTCTGCTGTCCAAATGTCCACCACCATATGGTACAGTAGGCAGAGTGGCGCATGAACTACAACATCCGTAAAATGGAAGAAGCAAGATTTTAACCGTGATGAATGATGGAAAAAACCCTGAGAACATTCTCTCAGAATGATACACGAAAACATGCTAAGTCATTCACAACCACACCAATATTTATGTTCCATTGTTTCGTTCTATAGAACATGGTACACATTGACGGTTTGTAATTGTATTATTAAAATGAAAAACTAGTTAACGATTATTGAATTCTATTTTACAAATTGAAGAAGTATTTTGGAACACATTTAGACAGACAGAGTAACTTAGTTTATTGACCCCTACGTGGACATACGGAGTTTGCAACTGTTTTTTTGACAATAAAGTTTATCATTGCAAATATACATTTAAAAATATTACAAATTGACATTGCTAAAGAGAATCACAAAATATGGTTTTGAATGTTAAAACTGTCAAAATTTACAGGAGTTTGCTTCCTGGACTTCTTAGGACGTTACATACATGTTCTAAAACATCTAAAACTGTTTCCTAAATCTATTCATTTTAAAATATGAATCAATTTTCAAGTTTATCAAATCTTTTGGACTATCTTACACATAGACCCTTACGATTTATCTGTTTCGATAATTTAAAGTGCCGTGTTTGAAAATTAATAATTGATCTCTTTTATTTAATTATAACGTGTCATATTTGAAAACGTTTTATTAAGTTGCGCTGAAGTTATTTTGTATTTGAAATTTTGGTAGCAGTGTAATTGAAAAAAATAAACAAATTTCAATATTTCTGTTCAAAAATAGTTCAAAACTTATTTGTAATACATCGCAGT
This sequence comes from Laupala kohalensis, assembly GCA_002313205.1. Lineage (NCBI taxonomy): Eukaryota > Metazoa > Arthropoda > Insecta > Orthoptera > Trigonidiidae > Laupala > Laupala kohalensis. The sequence goes on from NNCF01129969.1 coordinate 14,981, forward strand.
AATAAAGAAATCGTGGAAGCGCGAATGAAAGAAGAATCGTACCAATTTCTAGTGAGGTCGTGGAATGGCAACCCCCCTCTGGTGATCTATGGAAACGTCTTCTCTGAAAAGGGGTTTAGAAGTGTATTATGCAGCAATGTAACGGGCTTCATTAACCATTTGTTTGTGATGGAAATGTGAACTTCATCGGTATATGGTCATATTATTTCACTCTCAACAGGGTGTGGTTGAATGTGCTTCCCAGAAGTTATCCAATGACAATCAAATGCATATCCACATTTTTATATTCTATTCATCTATTTTCAATTTAACTTAAATTCCTCTGTTCTCTTTAAAACGCAAATCAAAATGTATGATATTGTCACCGTGCTAATTACTCGTATTGACGTGTGACTTGTGGATCATCATAAATCGCTCACTGCTTGACACATTTCATTTGAGTTATTCTTTCAGAGAACAGTTCGAAATGTTCGACCTATTGACACAAAAGAGAGGATTATAATATTAAATATTGAAATCGGGATGATATGTTTGCTTATAGTACTTAAATAAATGAATTATTCACTTTGCAAATTATTGATTCGATTTGTATCATCAGGACTGGTTTTATGTTTCATTATTATCGTTCATTTTTTCAATATTCCAATATTCTAACTATACATAAACCTTCTACGCAACCTCATAGTACTTTATTAAATGTGCAACTTTATATTCCTGTAAGTCTACAGATGAGTTTTTCTTAATGAGATTGGGGGAGTCCTATACAGCTCACATTCTCATCATCACTTTTAACCAGCGGGTAAGGAAAATTATGTACAGCAAAATTCTAAAAATTAAAGATACGTTATTGAACATTAATAAATAAATAATATCCAGAAATATTTTTACGATAATTTGCGTAGCCTTCAAATTCATTAGTGATAATGAAAATGTTCGAGTGATATACGTCGCTTCTTGTAAGCTGTGAGCCTTTCGTGTAGCGTGAATAGGACACTGCTGTAAAATATTTTTCATTAGTAAAACTTTTGGCAAACTTGTCAATGTAATTTGCTAAGCATTAAGTCTGAAACGACACCAGTCCATTTGTCTTTTTTTCATTCCTCAAGCAAGGTCAATGTGACTCCTTTCTTTGTTCAACCAAGTATCCCACAATTGAGCAATACTCGTAACTGAACGTACAAAGTCCGAGGTTTGGAGAAACTGTCCATACAGCGTACAAACATCCCAAGTACTAAAGACAATCGCAAGGGTAATTTGAAAATCTTTTTCTTCAGATTCATTCTAGTCCCTTTTAAGTGAATTGAAATTTAGTATGCTTAATTAAATTAAGTATACTTTGTAGTATATCTCATAGTATTCATTAAGTCCCAAATGCAAAACCTCCAGTTTATTCCAACTGCGCTTTTTCAGGATCCCTGGGATTTTTTCCGTTTCTTCTTTGAACACGTTGATTGTAATAGATGAGGTTGTCCTTTGATTGCTCCGGAGAGCATATTAACGTATTATCTACCTGTCCATGCAATGTTTTAGCTCCTTTTTATCAATAAATTATATTACTAATTCTACAAATGAAAAGAAAGATATCAAGCACTTTAGGATGCAACTCTTGCTAAGTTAAAATTTTCAGTAACTTTTTCGTCCATTCCAAATTCCCTGCATTTGTAAGGTGTATTCATTTCTGTGAGTCGTTTTCTATCATGTTATTCTTTCCGAGATATTATTTCTCTATCTGTTTGTCTAATCTATGAACGACTTCTCTTTGTTATTTATTTTTCATTATCATTAAAGCAATTTATTAACTTCTTCGTATTAATTTTATCATTCTTTTTTTTCTTAGGTTCGTTTTCTGTATTGTACTTTTAAATGAATAATCTTCAACGGTGATGTCGTACATCTGCTCTTCTAATCTTTCATTAACTTTGAAAATTTTGCTGAAAATCAACACACCTATGTTATGTGTGTTTTTTGAACCACGTGTCCTCAAGTCTTAGGAAACGTGGTCTCTTTATTTCTTTCGATGATTATATTCTACACCTTTCGTGCATTCCACTCCTGTTTCGTTTCCGGTCTGGCGCGCGCGATATCGGCGAGGGCAAGTAAACTACTATCCATGTTAAATTATTTTCTTCATTACATCTATTAGATTTTTAAAAAGATTTTGTGTACTTACTGGTTATCTTTAATTTTTTGCCGTCATTTGCTTTGACTGGTTGTCAGCAAAATGACTTCTGAAAATATTTACTTCTACGTTTTGAATTGCTTATTCCTAATAATATGTGAAGAATAGAAATGAAAATAATAAATCGTTTGCGTTGATTAGGTGACTTCTGTTACTACCCAACAGAAAATTCGTTATACTTCGTAATTTCTTCTTATTAGGCAGTTTTATAATTCTGGAGCGCGCGATACATAGTACAAGAAGTGACTCTTGTTAAAACAAATATGATTTTAATTTTTTGAGACAGTAAAAACTATTATGTAGTTTTGAAATGACTTTATAAATCATTAATACTTTTTTGTGAACTTAAATAAAATAATGAAAATGTTATCAGAGTGAAAGCATAAATTATGAAGTAAAATAATAAATAGATAAAATAATAAATTCCTAACATACCTCGGGAAATAAATAATAAACTTTAGTGCCAAGAAAGAAGTAGCTCATTACGTATGATCTTCATGACGTATAAACTAAGTTATAGTTGAAGAAGAGATCACTACAAAACATTGAGCTTAAAAACACAGAATTTAAATTAAAATGGAAGGAAATGCAGGTTAAAAAATTGTGTACTTTATATTAAATCGTATTTAATAACTCTTATTCCGATGCTTCCAGCAACGCGAGGACTGAGTTTGTTGTTTCCGTGTCTGACATCCTCTCTGAGCAATCAGCTATGGATGAGCTATCTGATTGCAAGTTTGCCATGAATTGCTAAGAAGCGTTTGTGGTCAATAGGATTGTGCAAGTTTGCATACATGAAAAGTGAATAATTTGTACTTGGAATGTAGGAAAATTATCTATTAAGAAAATAAGATAGAAGTGGCGTTTATTGGGATTACGCCGGGTAGTATATATAACGTGGATTTGTGCTTATTCGTTTCAAACCGTTCGAAGATATAAAAAATCCAAAGCTCATCGTATTCAATTATTCAATTTCGATGACATTATTTTAATTAAATTTTAACTATTATTTTGTTGTTCTTTTGCGAGAATTATAATTAAAGAGCCTAAGTATTTTTTAGGAATAATTACCGTTAACGATTCGTTTTAATAATACAAATTCATTTTGGTATACCTACTGATCTTCTATTAGTATCTCCTCTTATCTGGTTGTCTGTGATATTTCTAAAGTACAGATTTCTCCATGGATAATATAGCATCGAATATCTCTATAGTGCCTTTGAAAATGAATCATTATTTTCTTACCATCATTTACCATTATGATACCATTATGATGAAGATAGAATATCACAATTCAAACTGGTGTTGCTTTTACTAAACCTAGAGTAAAGCTTGGATCTGAAAGAATGTTGTGGACTATTGCAACAATAACTTTTGTTTAAACCATTCTACGCAGGATTGTGTCTTATTTATGATAATAATAAATTTATTGTCAAAAAACAGTACCAACTGCGTATGACCACGTGGAGGACAATAAACTAATTTACTCTCCGGAAGCAAGCAAGGGACATCCCATCAATTCCGATCAAGGGCCCTAAGGCAGAGGCGGATTCAAATTTTTTTTGCATAAGTTCCTAGATAAGATAAAAAGTTAGCTGCGAGTTATAATACATATATAATGTCAATATGTTTGTAATTTAACGCAAATATGTTTGTAAATTTACATGTACAAGTTATTATCGAACTATAGATTATTCTGAGTATAGTGTTTAAAAATCATAAGAGTTGAAAAAAAAACCCACTAAATTCACGATTTATTGTTACAATAAGCATGCCCCTAGACAAAGCCTAGAGAACCTGTATAATAAATCCGCCTCTACCCAAAGGATAAACGAAGAAAAACTCGGGCCAGGATGGGGCTACAGAATTAATGTACACAACTGTGCCAAAGTTGAGTACACATAAAACTAAATTAATATGTGCCATACGGCAACACAATCATGCAAGAAAATAGTTTTTGAAATTGTTATAAGTTATTT